>JAGDYQ010000002.1:3631008-3711624 GCA_021962125.1 Bulinus truncatus | reverse complement strand
AAAATATAACTAAATGAAATATCAACAAATATTTTCTTTTTCTTTTTATACTTTTCTTCCAGCCAATTAAAATGTTCCATTCTATTTATAAGTCACACTACACATCCAATCCTCTACGCACAAGTTGTTTTTTTTTTCTATCTTTCTTTAAACCGGAGATGATTAAAAATCTGGCTCAAAGTTTAAAAATACTTAATCGACGTCATCTGGTAACTGTCAGTCTCAGGGGAAGTTACTCCTTGGACTCTGACTGCCCAGAAATAAAAATAGATTTTTCAATTTAAAATGTAAATATATATATATATATATATATATATATATATATATATATATATATATATATATATATTTATATCACTTTTATTTGCATGGTTTTGATTTTGTTTGTTTTTTGTTTCATTTTTATTCTCAACGTTTGTTTTATTTGATTTTTATTTTCTCAAAGTACATAATCAATATCAATTACTCTTGCTAACCAATTCCTCGACAGCAGACATGACCTCCACTCGAGTGCACGGGCGTTCTCCTGGTGCCCCACATTGTAAAGGAGGCCCATAGAAACCCAAATTATTTACAATACCTTAATTTTTCTTTCTTCGCTCAGGGTGCTCACCGACCGACCGTAGTCGGCCACACCATAGGAGCCGCCGGTGTGATGAGGCACACTGATCACAGCCCCGTTTAGGGTGTCTACAATCATACAAACACACACCCAAAGGGTGTGGAAACGTTGGGGGCGAAATTGAATTTTTGCATGAGGGCCCTCGAAACTGTAATTTTTTATTTTTTGTTTACCATCGCACTATTTTATGTTTGTTTGTTAATAACGTTACTCAAACATAGAAAATCTTTGACCAAAGTTGATCCGCCGCTGAATAACTCTCGACCTGTAGTTACCCCCTTAAAGTCCTCGTCTAAAGATGGAGCCATGAAATGTATCAATTGAACGAGAATCCGCTGTTACTGTCTGTGTGTTGTTGTTGTTGGGGGTGTTTTGTTACAGAAAAAGGTGGGTTGGTGGGGGGGGAATCGGGGGCGTCTGTTGGAGGGGGTAGGGTGCAGCAGTGTTCGAGAGTGACATTGCAATCCTCCTGACTCACAAGTGGATGCGTGATGTCAATCCCTCCTTCCACATCCACTACCACCATCAACACCACCCACCATCCGTACCGCCGCTAATCTTTATCTCAGGTGCAATGATTGGCGCGTCTTGTCACAGGACTTGGGGGAGAGGGAGGGAGAGATAAAAAGGATAAAAAATCAACAACGGCACAAACACAACAAGGTTTTGTTGATGAGAGCAAGAATTGCACACTTCACTTTGCCGCACGTGAGTTGAACGAGTATAATGAAACGGTGGCACCGACATACATAAAACAAACACCAAGTTTTTATTTCATGTGAAAAACCTGTACGGAACAGATCCTTAAAACACCTGACAAGGATAGCACTTTAGTTCCCACCTGAAGGGTTAGTACTTATTTATAGATTCACAAGGATAACCCGGAGCACTTTGAAGATGGCCGGCAGATTAGACTCAACATGAGTACCCTCCTGATTTTATTTAAAGCGCAATTAAATTTAAATCAAACTTAATTAAGTCTAATCTTTTATTACATGGACAAAAATATAATTTTATATTAAAAGAATGTGTTATGATATTTTTGATTCAGTTTATATTCAAACTACGAATTATATTTTCAAAAAATCAATATTCTTGAATGGTATTTAAGTTATTTAAGACCAATTTTTGATACAAAGAAGCAATCTATTCTTATAAAATAAGCGCGTTTGTCTTTCAGGGCAATACAAAAATTTGTGTGTAAAAAAAAAAAAAATTAAAAAAAAAATTAATTTGGACGATTGTATTTATCATGTCCTCTTGTTTTAATAAATTATATTTATGTACGATAATGGGTATTTCGTTTTTTTGTGTGTGAAATGCAGAAAGTCGTTAATTAACCAACTAGCGTATCAAATTAACCGTATCATACTGTCCTGGCAACAGCCAGCATAGCCAGCATATCCATGTGACAGCAATTTCCACCAAACTTGGTCTCATCTGATCACACATACACACACACACCTGTGGCTTAAGTCAATTTATAGCACATTACTCAACTCGATACGAACTCAGGGGGGCGGCTACTATATGTGTTCGGGTCTCACCCACTGCCTGTCCGACACGCTGAACCAACCCGAATTTTTTTGTCTTTTAAAAATAAAAGTGGATTGTAAACTGATTTTTCTCCTCCCCCTGCTGTTTATTCCTCCGCCATAACGAAGGCGCTTAGAGAGAGAGTCACTTGTTTAACTTGGGATCGCTGGCCTCACCCGGCACGGTACTTATGTGAGGAGGGTGGATTATTTGGGGGGGGGGGCAGGGATGATTCAGTGCCAAACACATGGCCTTCAAACTAAAGACCTGCCGTGGTGCTGCAGACTTTCAAGGCCGCTCGGTGAGACGATCTAATGGCCGGAACTGTGTCTTGGTGTTTTTAGGAGTGATATGGGAGGGGTGGGCGGGGAAGCGAGATCTTCCCCGAGCTTTAGCGGCCTCAGTTAAGCTCAACATGCAATTTGTTGGGGGAGACGCTACTGCAGGGTTCTCGTACTTCTTCCACCTGTCACGAATTGAATTACGAACCTGTCAGATGAGCAGATGTGTGTGTGTGTGTGTGTGAGTCTGTGTTCATTTGTCGGCCAACACATGGATGTATGTCTGTGCTTAGCTGTCAGTATCTTAGTGTATAGACTTAAGACAATTGTATGTTAATGAGCTATGTCTGCGTTGACTTTCTTTTGGTCAAGTCTTTTGCTTTTGTTGCGGTTTATCTATACATACATATATGACAGAGTAATGCAATGGTTACACTGTGTCACACATTTGAACCGTGAGTATATTTTGCTTTCCCTGTGTAGTTTTACATTCTGTCCTAGTTTGTATGCCTAGACGTGTGTACTTTCCACCTGATGTCATTCGGTCAATTTCCTGCTGTCTTTTTGGCTTAAGTAACTACCATTTTCCCCCCTCCACATTAGAACTGTTATTACAGTTACTTTTTGTTATAATACTAAGGGGACATAATACAGTTATTCCGCTGAATATTCTCCCCTCATCAAAAAATTATTTTTTTTTCCCCCGAGACTTCAATGGAAGATAACTCTAATTATGTTTAGACAAAAGAGACCGGAAATCCTTCGTTGACACACGCACAAAAAAAAATAAGAACAATAAATTAGTGAGATACGCGGGAAGGAGAAATCATTCGTCGCCATGACAACCAGCGCCGCGTCTCACGTCAGGTCTTGGTTATCATTAAAAACAGCCGACTGATGAATTCATCAGACGAGCACGACAGCATAGTGGTCAGTCATGGACGCTTAGTCAATATTTTGCCTCACGGTCACTTCTGGTCTAAATGTTTGAAACGGAGAGGGGGGTTTTTTGTTTTTGTTTTTGACAACGACCACCGCACTAGCTGAACGAGAAATGAAACAATGGAGCACCTTGAAGGGAGAGAAATCTTTTCTAGATTTACTTGCACAGATGGTTTCAGCCAATAGAGAGAGAGGGAGGTCAACACAAAAGGTCAGATCGCTCACGTGATTTACAGCGCTCGGTTTTTTCCCCCCTCTTTAAAAATAATTAATTAATATCATGGGGAGGGGGGGGGGAACAACGAATTGTAACGTTGGCGTGTGTTGTCATTGTGTGCTTAATCATGATTTTATATTTTTTTTTAAGTTTTAAAATGTCACCATTAACACACCAATGATAATAAAAAAAAATATGATTAATTGCGGTTTACGTTTTCTTAGATGTAGCCATCAGAGCCGTTTTTTGCGCTTCTGATGCCCGTGATAAAGGTACATCTACATTTAGGGGGTCACTGGGCAGTGCTGCATTTTGGGGCTTTCGCCGAACACAGGTTCATTCGGGGCACTAGAGGAAAGGTAATTTAAAGGGCCATTGGCGAAAATGCTGTCGAGGCCATCGCCCTGTCTATATTGAGCCCCCTCCTTCCTTAATATATATATATATATTTGGAAACTGGGGTTGCCTCTTACAAACCTGTACATTTTAAACAATTTTAATGACAGGGCACTGACAGTTGCCCAAACTGTCCTTTCTTAGGGGGGGCTGGAAAAAAAATGTAACTCCTTCTAATGGATTCTTAACAGAGTGAGGATGGGGGTGGATGGTGGTGGGGGGAGTGCGTTTTTGTGGGGGTGGGGGGGGGGAAGGGCTAGACAGCTTCCTGCTCGGCCAATGTAAAAGATGGACTCCTTCGTGTGGTCTATAGTCACTGTAAGTAAAACGACCGCTACATTTTGCGTGGTGAACAACGGACGGACAAAACGGTGTTTGTGTGCGTGTGTTTGTGTTAAAAAAAATGAAAATCTTGATTTTTTTGTTTCGCATCTTTTATTTTTCAAATTAATTACATCGCTCGCGTTTTGTTTTGTTGTTTTTTCTTCAACTAAACCCTTAACTAAACCCTTAACTAAACCCTCGCTCGGGCCCCCCCTTCCTCCTCCTTAACAGGTGAGTCATAACCGAGATCTCTACGAGGGTTTAATGAGAGGAAAAGTTTATTGATCTGTTCATACAGGCAAACTCTAAATTAACCTCCCCACTACCTTTTTTATAATTTCATTTTTTTTTAATTTAATTTACTATAAAAGAATGAGAGAGAGAGAGAGAGAGAGAGAGAGAGAAAATGATTGAATTCCGCAGTAGTTTTTCTTTCTTTCTTTCTCTTATCTTAAAGCAAACGGAGAGAATAGCAATGTCTTTCTTTCTTTCTTTGTTATTTATTTTTTGTTAACTTCATTTAAAAGGATTTCTTTACCTCTTATATTCTCCGAGGAAGCGGGTAATCGATTTCATTTCAGTTTATTCGAATACCGTAAAAACATAAAGTTTGAAACCTCATAATACGGTATTGATTCAGAAGTTTAAAAGAAAAGAGAGAGAGAGAGAGAAAGAGAGAGAGAGAGAGAGAGAGTATATGTACGTGGATCGAAGCATGTATAATTACGTGAAGGTATCGCCATGAATGGAATCGATTACATTGTTAGTGTAGCATAATCGATGACAGCGATTTCTTCTCTTGTCTTCCTCTTATCTTGATGGACGTGAAGGAATGAAACCAAGGAAGGGAGGGGGGGGGGAGTGTTGGTGGTCGAACATGTGACATGTCAGAAATAAAATTGACAGAATGTGACATAGCGCTAAGAACAAGGTATACAATTGTTCTTCTGTTGTTTTTTTTTTGTTAATGTGTGTAGCCCAATTTACATATTGACCGTTTGTGACCAGAGGCGATCTTATGGACAGACAAAACTATGTGTGACCGCCGCGTCTGCCCGACAGTACCCCTCCACCATCCCTCCGCGTGTCGTTAGAAGCTGTTGTTGAATTCTGCTCGTCATTTTCGAATTTACCCTCGCTTGACATCACAACACACGGCGCGCCAATGAAAAAGACCGATACATAAACATTGAGCCATAAACATTGACACATAGAGAGTCGTTTTTATACATGGACAAACTAGGTGGGTGCTAGACTCCGACTAGATCTGGTAATCAGATACAGACTTAGACACGTAATCAGACAAAAGGTCGATAGATAGAGATAGATAAGTAGATACAGATAGATGATATATAGATTAATTCAAAAGATTGATATGAAGATAGATAGATACACAGATAGATAATAAATAGATGCAAAGATATCCCCGACATGAAGCCCCCTACTCCCTCAACACCAGCAAATCGTCTCAAATATAACGACAAACAAAATAAATATCTCTCCCCTTGTTCCTGAATGTGTTCAAAGGGAGAGCACTGTCTTTAAGTTGAACACGCGTCCTTCTCCCCCCCTCCCCCCCCCCCTTTCCCTTCCCAACCACTGCTCAGGCACAACGGAACCTGTCGAGGAGGAAAGGGGGGGGGGTTTCAGATCGATAAAGCCATAGATCGATTCTCGCGCAGCCATTTTTTTTTTTTGTTGTTTAGTTACGATCGGGTTGTAAGGAAAGGTTTGTGTATTCGGTCGTAATTTGTGTTTCAAACATTCGTTGTATTTATTTGTTTATTTATTTAATCGAAGACGCCTTTGATCTTGGTGTAATCTTGTGACCAAAGGCGCCCTCCTCCCCTCTCTCCCCCCCCCCACCACCATGGATGAGGCCTTATTATACCCATCAATCTAAGCTGAATAATGCGCGATTCCCCCCCCCACACACACACCCCCTTTTCCCCCATAAAAGGTCTCTTTAGTTCATAATGATATTTTAGTACTTATATGTTAATATTTACAAATTATTGAATTATTGTTTCTTATATTTAGCCATGTTTGTACTGTGTGTGTGTGTGCGTGTGTGTGAAGTCCATGTGGGATCTCTTAGATCCTGCATACGCTAATGATGTCCTTCTTTCATCTACACTAGAGCCGATAGTGCTATTGAGTCACTTTATTGCCGTGGTCATGGAGGCACCACGGGAGACTATCACCTGCAGAATATTTTTTTTGTGTCAGAGCCCTCCCTCGCCTTCCCCCCTACTTTAAGAGTCCGTAGCCGCCGCGGGACGGGCGGGGGGGGGCAACAAAGAAAGACTTGCTGTGGGAGCAGGGGCTCGAAACCCCACATCACTATTGTGATGGTGGAGACGACAACCTCAGGGCCTAGGCCCCTCTCTCCCTCCCCACCCATTCACACACCCCCTGCCAAGAGGGGGGGGACATCAGTGCAGCTTTTATTTCTCTAAAATCTGGAGTTCCCCCCTCCCTCTCCCCCAAATATCTCGTCTCATTTCAGTCATTATAGGTGTGTGTGTGTGTGTGTGCGAATCGGGGGTTTAAGTTCTTCTGTTTATAAAGTAATAAAGTTTTCATTGGACAGACAGTGCGAAGTCGGCCATGTCATTCATTAATGATGACACGGTGAAGACTTTGATTTTTAAACCGTGTCAAAACATCCCCCCTCCCCTTTTTTTTTGTGTTCGTTCATGGCTCATGTTTCAATCGTATTTACACGAAGGGATAATTTGCCTCAACACCGGTTCCTTGGAACTTGGTCGGTAATCCTTCTAGTTGCCATGACCAGCAGTGTCTGGAGATCAAATTCTCATTATTATGGAGGGGGCTGGGCTGGAGGGGAGGGGAGGCGTCCTAACAGCTCCTCGACCGTGGAGTTCTGAAAAGTCCGATCGTGATGTCTGGGATTGTTCTTCTCCTAGTCACCGGTATTGTGGTCTGGAGGGGTGTTAGGAGGGGGTACCAGCACGTGCCTATTTGAGCTACTCAGCTCACGTCATTTCCGCTACAAGAAGATATGTGCGAGATTTTCGAGGAAAGGGGAAGGGTAGAAGAGGATTGGGGGGGGGGGAGTGTTTGGCTCTTTGCAATTTCGGCGTTAACGAGGGCCTTAATCAAAGCCTCGAAGACCCCCAGTAATGGACAAAGATACTTGATCAGAAAAAATGTCCCCCCCCCCAACACCAACCAACTGACTGAAATTGTCTCCCAGGGAAAGAGGGACGGGCATCAGAAGGACGGCAGATTAAGCAAGATATGAAGCCTTAAGGCGCAATTTCCTCCATGGGAATGGAACATCAAATGAACCGTAAGTCTAAACAAGGATGTCTGTCATACGCTGATTATCTTCCCTTGGATAGGCTCGGCCATTTTCCATATCACTGGATGGAAGAAGGGAAAAAATTAAACAATAACAAAATATACACTGTGTGTTTGTAAACAATAACAAAATATACACTGTGTGTATGTAAACAATAACAAAATAAACACTGTGTGTTTGTAAACAATAACACAATATACACTGTGTGTTTGTAAACAATAACAAAATATACACTGTGTGTTTGTAAACAATAACACAATATACACTGTGTGTTTGTAAACAATAACAAAATATACACTGTGTGTTTGTAAACAATAACACAATATACACTGTGTGTTTGTAAACAATAACACAATATACACTGTGTGTTTGTAAACAATAACACAATATACACTGTGTGTTTGTAAACAATAACACAATATACACTGTGTGTTTGTAAACAATAACACAATATACACTGTGTGTTTGTAAACAATAACACAATATACACTGTGTGTTTGTAAACAATAACACAATATACACTGTGTGTTTGTAAACAATAACAAAATATACACTGTGTGTATGTAAACAATAACACAATATACACTGTGTGTATGTAAACAATAACACAATATACACTGTGTGTTTGTAAACAATAACACAATATACACTGTGTGTATGTAAACAATAACACAATATACACTGTGTGTTTGTAAACAATAACAAAATATACACTGTGTGTATGTAAACAATAACACAATATACACTGTGTGTTTGTAAACAATAACACAATATTCACTGTGTGTTTGTAAACAATAACACAATATTCACTGTGTGTTTGTAAACAATAACAAAATATACACTGTGTGTTTGTAAACAATAACAAAATATACACTGTGTGTTTGTAAACAATAACACAATATTCACTGTGTGTTTGTAAACAATAACACAATATTCACTGTGTGTTTGTAAACAATAACACAATATACACTGTGTGTTTGTAAACAATAACACAATATACACTGTGTGTTTGTAAACAATAACACAATATACACTGTGTGTTTGTAAACAATAACAAAATATACACTGTGTGTTTGTAAACAATAACACAATATACACTGTGTGTTTGTAAACAATAACACAATATACACTGTGTGTTTGTAAACAATAACACAATATACACTGTGTGTTTGTAAACAATAACACAATATACACTGTGTGTTTGTAAACAATAACACAATATACACTGTGTGTTTGTAAACAATAACACAATATACACTGTGCTTTTATTTATTTATTTTTTTAACCATGAATGAATAAAAAAACACTTATGGTAAGTTGTTGATGCCAATGATGGTCAAGCAATGAGCTGAAGATCTTGTGAGTTCCTTGAGTGACTCGATCTACGCTCGAATGTCGTAGATATTCTTGTGGGGTGAATCAGTTCCCTCCTCTGTCTCTGTCTGTGACTCGGCTATAGATGGAGTGGAGAATGTGACGTTAACCACTGATGATTTTTAAATCAACCGGGTGGGGGGGGTCTCACTGCAGATGCAGATGAACACGTGACACACCTACAGAATCAGCCTAACACGTGACACGCACCTATACATGCAGTGTAACCTGTGACAAACTGGTGCAGTTTAAACCTGTAGAAAACACTGCAGTTTAACCTGTGCCATGCACCACACATGCCGTTTAACTTGCGTCCCATAAAGTAGATCCAGTTTAACTTGTAACTTTCATACAAGTGCGTAGAGTCGACTTTACCTCAAAACTCACCACATAATAACAGCTAATTTATTACATTTGTTCCCTGTTCCGTATAGTGTATTAACACAACGTTCCTTTTCTATGTTTGTAGACGATCTCAAGCTTCAATCTTCAATAAAATAATAAATTCTGACCCGACTGGCTCACCATACATATAACTAGCCCAGTTTTTCACAAGTCTTCTTATCTTCACTTCATCGCCAACATGATAATCTCTCAACCCACGGGCTAAAAGGCCCCCGGTGCTGAACCTGTCCCTGGTCTAATACAGCTATTTCTACTGGACTTGCTCATTCATTTTAAAGGGTTGACTTTTTTTTTTGTTACCCTCATGACCTACTTTCTATTTTCACATTCTTTTGCAACCTTCCATCCAACACCCCCCCTCCCCCCAACCTTTCTTTCTTTTTTTTTTTTACATTTGGGCAATTTTTTGTTTGCATCTTGCGACTTCTCAGCATCTACATCATTTATTGACTATCTACGGGGCCCGCGGGCCAAAGTCGGCCCGCCAAATTTTTAACCCGGCCCTTGGCCCGCCACTTAATTCAAAGTGAAGCAATGCAGTACCAGCCCTTTTTTTTTATATTTAGATCACGTGTCAACATTTCATCCATCTGCTCTTTTTTTTTTCCCGGCCCGCACGGTCAAAAATTTACGAATCCAATGTGGCCCGCGACGCAAAAACCTTGCCCACCCATTGATCTACTACAATCAAGAATTTTTTTGACTTAAACAGTTGAATCTTTAAAACTCTGAGAATATGAAATACGTCATCTTCCACAGTTTGGTTGGCCACAAGGCTCTGGCGTGTGTTATGTTAGATACAAAGAAAGGGAGATAACATTATTTTTTTTCTAAAAAAATTGGGGAAAAGTGGATAGAGGAGTTATAGAGTTTATAACAATCATAGACAATTGTTATTTTTTCTCCGAGCAGGGGGAGATAAGTTCAAATGAGGTCGCCAGCTCGACGCTGAAAACAGACATATCTCATTCTGAACAAAAAAAAAAACAAATCAAGTAGACATATTTATAAAAAAAAGGCCTGCATGAATGAAGAAGATAATGTTCTTCATTTTTTTCATTATATTTCAACAAATTTGTATTCCTCTCTCTCTCTCTCTCTCTCTCTCTCTCTCAAACTTTCTCTGCACCCATATTCTCTCCTGTATCCTTTATACCCCCCTCCTCTACCTCCCCCGACCCTCCACCCCCCACCCCAACATTCATTCTCTCCAGTAACTCGACTTTCTTTACAACTCTCTGTCATGTCGACCAAAAAAATCCTCATTTCAATCCTAGAAAACATAAATTATATAAAAAAAAAATGACTTACTTCTTCTGGTCAAACGTGGAAATTTATAAGTCTTCTTGGAGAGGCTGACATTCCTAAATAAATAGAAAAAAATAATAATAATAAAAAATGTACAAGTTTTACTGTAAAATATTTAAAAACAAAATTGTTTAAAATAAAAATTAGAGTTTCATCATGTTTTTATTTTATTTTTGTAGCTCATCAAATTTTGTGTTCACGTTTATCAACCGGTTTTGGTCGTACAGCAGTTTGAATGTATCGTTAATACAATACTAGTTATCAAAGGCCCGGTACCCGGACCGGCGAGTAGGTACACAGTTGGAGTTGAAAATGGTGATATATATTTTAGCGCGTTAACCATCAGTCTATATACTTGCAGTGCCCCCAAGGACATGAACAGATTATTGTAGCCAAAATACATTTGAGAACAGGGACATCTAATAATACATTAAATAAAGTTCATATGTTAAATACTTCCTCCCAAAGAAAATAATCCTCACTATGGGTAAACATAAACAACAACTCTTAAAATCATATTCCTTCATAATATTTTAATGGACTCCTTTCCAAACAGTTATTCATTTAATGTTTTATGATGTTCAACATGGCGTATTTAAAAAAAAAAAGAGAGACGTGAGTGAGTGCTTGTGTTAAGCGAAACGCTACATGTTTAACAGGTGGTTTATTTACTGTTATACACATTGTATCATAGTACAATTAACTAAGAAAAATTGCCGACCCGGCAGTGCAGAACCTAGGGATTTAGGGGCCCGGTGGCCTTGGCCTCTTTGGGGGCTGCCCCTGCATTTTGACATGAGATAATTTTTTGACGCTTTAGCTGACCTTCGATTAAAAACATAGTATTCCATCAATGCAGTTGAGGCCGAGGACGCAGAAAACATTAGGCCTCTTAAAAAAGAAAGACATATCAAAGCTTTCAACATTATAGTTCTGTGAAGCCAATGCCGAACCAAGGGATTTTAGGCATCTTCGGGAGCCACTACATTTTGACATGAGAAAATGTACTTAATATTTAGTTTAAAAAATATTTTGGGGGCCCTCCTCAAACTGGGCCCCCTCCATACACCCTCTGTGTGAAGCCCCCATCATAAATGGGTTAGTTTGCATTGTAAACGTTGTGTACGGCGCTACTCAATCTCAACCCTTATTCAATTCATTCATGTGACGTAATAGTCAAAAAATGAAAAAAAAATGTGACGTATTTTAGGTTAGTAATAAAGGGAAATAATGGTACATTAGAAATAGACATATTTTAGAAATAACAATTTAAACAATATAAATATTACATTATATTGAGGTACCCATAATTTTGGTTTAAAATTTTGATTGTGGAACATAACACAGAATATTAATTAAACGATTTTTGTAAATATTTCTTTTATGATCGCTTCTCCTTTAATAACAAATTGAACACCATAAATTTATTACGATACTGTGATATATACATAGGCCTATAGAACCACGTTCGGTTTTAAATTTGTTTCGGAGAGTATCACAAAATATTTTGGCATGAATTTGTGTAACCTCTCCTAAGATCGCATTATTGCTCTTTGGTAATGATTGAGGCGGTCGGAAACAGTATTACATTGTGATTGCCATTTGGCATTCATGATCTTACCTGCCGTATCTTAGTGTACGGTGTTTTGTCACCTCGGCACTTAACATATGGCTGGTCCAATGTCATTTCTGTCAGCCATGTAGGAGATAATTCTTACTCGGCTGGCTAATTGGTAGCCGGATCTTGCATGTTAAGAAGAAAACAGTAAATGTTTCTGCCATCTTTGAATTGTTTATGCCGCCATGTTGGATGACAGACGGAAGTCGGAACATATGATGTAAAATATGTATTATAGATAAGGATGCATTTGAAATAAATCACACTTTTTTTTTTTGTTTCGCGATGGTGTGAAACATTTCTCTGGAGTTTTTTGTTATTTTATTTAATCTTGCTTCAACTTCGTGTGTGTGTGCGCGCGCGTGTGTGTGTATGTATGTGTGTGTGTGTGTGTGTGTGCATTTTCTTTTCTTCTTTTTATTATGTCACTTTATAAATGAATTTTTTTTTTCAATCTCTATTATTTACGCAATCTCCGTACCCCCCTCCCCGGGGGCCCATCTTGTATTTATGTGTTACGAGATTTGATTTTTTATTTTTAAATTAGTATATTGATTTTAAAAACAAAAAAAAGAAACGCAGAATGCCGTTGGGTAGATAGAACGCACAACTAATGGGGTTAAGGTCTCAGGGTCGAGTCTCTCCTCCCCCCCTCCCCTTTCACTTTCCAGCCCCCCCCCCCTTCCGGTAGGAAGCCTGAAGTCATTTCAGTCTAATCTACTTAAACACAAGACAACTACATAATCCCATAACATGGGGTAGAAGGAGAGTGAGGTTGCATGTGATTCTGGGGGTATTCGGTCGTGAGCCCCGATCCGCTAGCTGCAGGTCAGGGGCTCATGTCTCCCGTGGTCTCCCCCCCCCCTCCATAGCCATTGATCACTCCGCTATGGGTGGTGACGTAAAGTGGTGATTGGATCAATAAACATCTCAAGACTTACAGGCTCTTAAATACAATAATAGCCTGGTATCCCATGTCTCCAA
Organism: Bulinus truncatus; assembly: GCA_021962125.1. Lineage (NCBI taxonomy): Eukaryota > Metazoa > Mollusca > Gastropoda > Planorbidae > Bulinus > Bulinus truncatus. Next base: position 3,698,289 of record JAGDYQ010000002.1, on the reverse strand, counting down.
TATCCAGGGGCCGTAGGGTCGGGCGATCTGCCGCTCCTGAAGCCGTAGCCCTGGTATAAACCGTTTTGCTTGTTCTGTCTCTGTAGTCCTCTGTAGGGAATATGTACTATGCATAAACATTAAAAGATATATATATATATATATATATATATATATATGTGTGTGTGTGTGTGTGTGCGTTATAATCAGTTTAGGCTAGAGAATTTACAGTTGGCACAGAGATGGTTTTAATTATCTGGCCACTTAGTTTAGCGGAAGTGGGATAAACAGACGATAATTATTAGACGATAGATTTGGTAGACTAGTAGACGGACTTGATCATTCATCTCACATCATTTTATACCATGTATGTACTTCCATAGATTGAATAAATAAATATATATATGTTTGATACATAGAGGTCTACTCAGTGATTTATACATGTAGTTCGTCTTTTAGATATATAATAATATACACGCTCAAGTCAAGTTAGTTAAATCCATATACTCTGGAAGAGACTGAAATATATTTACACCTACCAAGAAACAGAAGTACTTACGAAAATAATACATATATTATATCAGCTACAATTGGTCTACTAATCTACACACAAAAACTAACTATGACAATATAAATATATATATATATATATATATATATATATATATATATATATATATATATATATATATATATATAGAGGCATTTGTTGTCTGTCTGTCTGTCTGTTCCCTTATAACTCAAGATCCAGATAACCAAATAATGTGAAATTTGTTACATATACACATAATTACATGATAGATGGTTATAGGACAGGTTTCGTTTCATCTCGATATGTAGTTTAATTGTAATTAATTTTTTTTTATTTTAGTATTTTACTATATTAAAGTAATCTCGACGGCGCCATAAATAAAATTCCTCTGTGACGTCATTTCCCGAATAGAACTTGCGCACATAACCTATTAAAAATTGAGATTATGTTTGTGTAGCTCGCTAGCACAGTCGGTTACTAGCTTGCCCGTGACTCAAATTTGGCCGACTATGTGTCCGGGTTCAAATCCCGACAGTGACGTACTTTTTTTCCATTTTTTTATTCAGAATAATCTCTATACTTATAAGATGCATTTGTTGTCTGTCTGTCTAATCCCAAGAGAGAGAGAGGGAGGGAGAGAGAGATAAAGAGACAGAGGGGGGCAGGTGGGGGAAGAGAGAGGAAAGGAGGGGTAGGAGGGAGGGAGAGGGAGGGAGAGAAAGAAAGGGAGGGAAGGAAAGAGAAAGGAACGAGAAGGGAAAGAGAGTGGGGGTAGGAGGGAGATAGAGGGGGAGGTGGGAGAGAGGAGGGGAGAGAGATAGAGAGTGAGGGGGCAGGGGAGAGAGAGAGGGAGAAATGAGGGGAGGGAGGAAGGGGGAGAGGGGTGAGAGGGGAGGAGGGAGAGAGGAGTTGGGGCAGGGAGAGAGAGGAAGGGGAAGGAGAGAGGGAGAGAGAGGATGGGAGTAATGTGAGGGAAGAGATAAAGAAAGAGTGGGGGCAGGGAGGGAGAGAGGGAGGGGGAGGAGAGGGGGGGTGGACAGGGGGAAAGAGGGAGATGGGAGAGGGAGGAGAAAGGGAGGGAAAGGGAGAGGAGAGAGGGGAAGAGGGGAGGGAGAGAGGGGGAGGAGAGAAAACAAAAGGTAAACAGAAAGCCTTATTTTTAAACCCAGGCAAAGCCAGGTACTTGCAACTAGTATATATATATATATATATATATATATATATATATATATATATATATATATATTTAATTGTATTCAAACTTAAAGTTTACGAGCGGATTAAAAATTTAATTTTGAAGAGCCGACATTAGGTTTCTGGGGAAGAGGGGGGGGGATATTTGGAGCCCCCAGTTAGTGACTTTTGGGGCCCTATCTAGAATTTGTAAGATATTAGGGGGCCCAAATTGGGGGCTCATGTAGCATAAGAATTTATAGGAATCTGCGCTGGTGGGGGGGGCATTTTGCAATGGGGTCTCTAAGCAGTAATCTAGTTTTCCTAGCTTCAAAACTTTGGATACATGTGTAAGACTTGTTTCATCTGTGTGTCTTGTGCTTTACTCCATTCGGGAGTTCTCTCCCCTCTCCCGCGCTCTTTTACCGACTCTTTGTCAGCACAAGTCACCGTGATATAGCTTGAACTTTTTAATTTTGCCGGCAACCTTCAAAGTGCAGGTCTCGTTCATGTGGACTCCCGCACCCCCACCCCCGCCCGCGCGTGTCAGGGGCACATTACCCCAGGGTAGTGCATCGGGGCTGGAACAATGGGACATAATCACCCGTACTTACTGTAAGGCTTCCGTAATAATTTGAACCCGATAAAATGAAAGGAAAGGGGGGGGGGGTTTGCTGATGCCCCCTGCTCTTTAATTAGGGTGGGGGTGGGGGGAGGGGGTCGCGACTTTGATACGGTGGGGATTGGGGGGTATAGTGATGGAGGGGGGTGAGGGGCGGGGAATAAAAAAAAAAGATCACTCTCAGCTTGGGAGAAAGAAATTGAAATTTGTTTTAAAATGATATAAAATTATTTCGTAATTCTCATTTTCTCGCTCCAGCGATTCACTCATTCATTTAGGTTTTTGTTTTAAGCTGGTTCAGTTCAGTACATGCTAAACCCCTCTCCCCCCCCCCCCACCTACCAAACGCCCTAGAGACGTTGTTCTTATGGTTAGGAAATTTAGGCGCGCTATTCTCAGTCGGTGTTACGCCTAACTCTAAAGGGTAAAGGGACAGGTAATGGAGGGGGGTGCGATGCGACGTGTAATTTGAAAATCCAAACAACCGTTGTTGTGTACGAAGTAGCTCCGCCAGTTTTTACTTCGCGACTCATCACCAGAAATCACGTGACCAAGTATCACACATGTGAGTATTTCGCGGGGTTACAGCCGCGTTACAAAATTGACAACCGCCCCCCTCACCCCCACCCACTCACACCGATAAGGGAGAACCAATTTTTAATGCCACTTAAAAGAAAGGGACCGTTTGGGCAGGGGGGGGGGGTGAGATGGAGACCAGAGGTGTGCGGATCTTGAAATTTAGCGTCCGCATCCGTCCGCGGATTTCTATCAATGATCCGCGTCCGCAGAATCTTACAACATTGGTCCGCAATCAGTCCGCGCGTCCGCAATGCTTAAATTTAGTTGTTTAAATGACTTGAAATTTTTTTTATGGTAACGCTAAAGAAGATCCGCGTCAGTCCGCGAGTCCGCAACTTAACCATACGAAGCGTCCGCTGTCAGTCCACGGATTCGGAAAAGTCTGCGGATCTGCATCCGCTGTCCGCTCATCTCTGATGGAGACCCACAGTTGTGTTGTTGTTGTTTTTTTTTTACATTAGATCGGCCCTTACCACCATCACACATTCCCCATCACTCTGCTCCATCACACATTGCCCATCACACTGTCCCCATCACACTGTCCCCATCACTCTGTTCCATCACACATTGCCCATCACACTGTCCCCATCACACTGTCCCCATCACTCTGTTCCATCACACATTGCCCATCACACTGTTCCCATCACACTGTCCCCATCACTCTGTTCCATCACACATACCCCATCACACTGTCCCCATCACACTGTCGTTTAATTGATATTGTTTGTTTTTCCGTCCACCGTTTTGGCACTGTATTTATGTGTTGTTTACCCCAGTTGTTGAACTCTGTGTTTGACTTCCTCAGATATGCAGTGATACTCCCAACCCCACCCTGTACACATAGACTCCCCACCCTGTACACATAGACTCCCCACCCTGTACACATAGACTCCCCGGCTCAGAACAAATCTGGAAATGAACAATTAAAGAACTTCAATTCATTTTCTCTGATTCCTCTGCAAGTGCATGAAGGTGGTGGTGGTAGGAGGGGGGGAGTAGAGGATATCATTCTCTTAAATGGAGGGGGGGGGGGTTCATTAAGCTGGACTGTGTGACAGGCCTTGCCCTCCCACGCTTTCCAGTCACAAAACAATAGAAATGTGAAGGCCGTAGGGTGGGTGGTGGGGGTAGTGTGTTGAATCCATACGTGTCACTAGCAGATCTGGGGGGGGATTATGTCTGAGGTGCAACAACTGCCAAGCCAAGCCATCCCCCCGTAGCACCCTGACCCGCCCCCCCCAAATACACACACACCAATTCTATCCCACCAGCGACGGTTGCCCGGGACATGCTGATGAAGTATTCTATGAATCACTGCCAGGATTCGCTCCTGACAAATTGAGACACTCACTAGTACACCCCGGTAGTGGGGTGGTGGGGGGCTAGCCCTTAAAAAAAAAGCCCCTAACAACCACGACTCTATAACCCCATTTCTCCTTTCTTCTGCTCCCCCCCCTCAAACCCCCCCCCCCCCACAATTCTTTTTTTTTCTTTCAATTTCACCCCCCCTCCCCCCCCAAACTAACGCGTGTCGTCTATCCTGCTCTTTTTCTCATTTTTCTGCAAGATGAAAAACACATCACCGAAATTTTCTCGCTCTGCCAAACACAGTGAAATTTCTCTCCCCCACCCCTTCCCTACCCCCCTCACTCTCCTTTCTTCCTCTGTTTCTTTCTCTCTTTCCAATTTTTTTATTAATATTTTTTTTTATTTTTTAAAAAGGTAAAGAAAGAATAGGGATATTTTTATTTGTACATATTCCGTATCTCTAGTTTTTTTTTTTTAAATGTAGTTATTTAGATGTATTACGGTACTTCATTTCTTATCTTTTTCTTAGCAAATATCTACATTCCAAGTTTATAAATAAAAAAGCTTGACTTAAAAAAAATTTACATGTGAATTTTTTATCTGTAAATATTTTGACAAGAAGAAATATTTATTAAAAAAAATTGAAATCTTCTGTTCACTTTTATCAAAACGTTTTTTTTTTTTTATGATTTATTTATCTTTTATCTTTTAAGATTTCTACAATTTATTTTTTTTTTATCGGACTGGACTTGTTTTCGTTTCAAATGTACCCATTTTTTATATAAAAAAAAATTCAGGGGCGTCTTAAAAAGAGGGTTTTTTTATTTTGTTTATTTTTTGGTCTGAATACTTTTTATCTCCCTTGAGATATGCACAACTTGAATTTATTTTTAAACCAAGTCAATTTTTTTTGTTTAATAGTATTTTAATTTATTAAGACCATTTCTAGGTACAAGATTGTCAATACTTATATTTTAGCGTTTTAAATAATTTTAGAGATAAAAACAAATGCATGTCCAAATTAAGTAGATATAATGTTCCATTACCTTTCGATATCTGTGTTCCCTTCTTTGTTCATTTTCAAAATGCTGAGTACCCTTAATAAAGAAAAACATGCATCGCATACATGAGTTATTTTAGATAGAACAATCATAGCTGCAGAGGCGTACCAAGGGTGGGGGAGGAAGGGGTCCTAATTCGAAAGTCCTCCCGGACCCCAGCTCGAGGGGGGGCACCCAATTTTTTTGTTTACATTAAATATTAAGTACGTTATCTCATGTTATGGTGTCGAATGTCAAAATGAAGGGCCCCCCCCCTCAAATCCCTAGGTTCGGCATTGTATAGCTGATAGTGGATTGAACTTTATAAATAACGGAATATTTCTAGTGAGTGTATCAAGTACGACATTGTTGCGCTCTGAAGAAAGGTCTATATCAGTATCTGTATCTGTGTATCTGAATGAGTCTGTGGACAGAGGTGTGATCTACACCTGTATCTGTGTATCTGAATGAGTCTGTGGACAGAGGTGTGATCTACACCTGTATCTGTGTATCTGAATGAGTCTGTGGACAGTGGCATGGAAAACTTCAAGCAGATATTGTGTTTGTTATTGTCCAGCACTGGATACACTGATAACCGAGGCATCATAACTCGATTACTTAGATTATTTACACGTGGGATTGATGATAATGTCGTCATCACGGAGGAAATGTTATGGTTTTGAATCGATGCAAATTTACCACCACGTGTCAGGGCTTATTTGAGTGTGTTACGGATTGTGGGGAGCAAACTGGCTTGCCAATACTTGTCTTGTTATGAAATGACTTGTCTTGGTATGAAACGACTTGTTTTGGTGGGAAATGACTTGTCTTGGTATGAAATGTCTTGGTAATTGGCCGGAAACAATTAAAAATCAGAATACCCTAACGAGGATATCATTTCATTGCGTCATTTGCATGCTATAATCATGTTATTGATGCTGAACTGAACGTTGACTTATATATATATATATATAAGTTCAATATGCTCCCATTGGTTGCATTTAATCTTAAGGGAAGATGTGTACAGCAAGATGTGTACAGCAAGATGTGTGCCTTTGGAATTAAACCTTCCACTCCACCTTTACTCCCCCAACACCCCCCCCCCCCGGGCTAACTTCCAATCCCAGCAAATGAACAGAATACTGTAAAAAAAATGTAATGAGATTTATTGCACTAATAAAACTGGCTTTAACAGAACCAGAAATGTCATAATTTCAACAAATGTATAAAAAAAATATTATTTTAATGGTTTGAATTCATCCACCGACTGTTCGTTTATTTATTCAGTCATTTTTATTCTTTTCGTCGTTCATTTGCTAATTTCACTTTTTCTCTCATTCCATTTTTTATAACTTAAAAAAAAAAAACAATAAACAAAAAAAAAAATGAGGCTCGTCCAATTAAAACGTCCACCCCGCGCTCGTGTGTGCTCTAATTATGGAGGCGCCCAGCAGGGCTAGCGCGTGCGGGATGATTGTTGGGGGGGGCTGAGTCCAGGTGTGGGGCGTGGTATGGGGGGATTGTGGGGGGTGGGGTGGGGTCATAGAGACCAGACGCTTGAGGCTCACAGCCTCCTATTATTCCAACCAGCCCCTTACCCACCCCTCACCCCTGCCTTGAATTTTTTTCTTTTTCTGGTTGATCCATCTGAATCCTATCCACCCCACCTCCCTTCCACCCTGCTCTCCAACGTCAACTTCCAACAACTTCTAGTCCATAATTTGTCCTCGAAGTCACGACACTTCCGGTCCTCACGGTCTGGTTCCGGTCTCCGGCATATGACTCCGGAATCGAAACAAAGGAAGGGAAAGGGGTGGGGATTAGATGACGGGGGGGAGGGGGTTAGGGGTGAGAAGGACGAGGGGGGAGGGCGCGGGGCGTTGCTAAGAACTAGGGTAAGGGGCCGATGAAATATTGGGATGCCGCTGACAGACAAATAGATGCCGGTCGACGGTCGTGTGACCAAATGACAGGGGCGGATCGCGCCTCCCCTGCCGCCCCCCCCCCCAACTCCACGCATAAAACCTCCACCTTTGTCAAGTGACAACGACACGGACATGAAAAAAGGCTAATTGAGCAATCATTAAATTGTAAATTATTTTTTTTAAATAAATAGATAATAGTGACCGCCACTGACGGGGATATATGTATTCCTCAGCACCCCCCCCCCAGACGATTAAATAGTCGCCTATGCCGATGGTTGCGGCACTATTTCCTTTTATGTCATAAACATGAGTTCTTTGAGCCGGATGGTGTGATTACGGATAAGAAAAATGTTCTTTTTATTTATTTATTTATTTATATTTTGTAACGTGAGAATGGAGAGCTCATGAAGATCATGTAAAGTTTGAGACATGTTTATCTGTCACTTGACTGTGTGTAACGATGGGTCACTTTTTATTATATACCCTATCAGACAGACAGACAGATAGACTAGGGAATTGAGAGAATAATCTAATGGTTGATTTTATTTTTGTATGCTGGGTACTATGTGCATAAGATATGTAAAGATAGATAGATTTAGATAGACAAATAGATAAACAGATAGACGGGCAGATGAATAGATGGATATCTCCTTTAAACTTTGAAATCTCTCCAATAAAGCCCCCCCCACACCCCCACACCCCACATGACGTAGTGTCAACTAATACCAACAATAGAGACGCCTCTGTAACCATGGCGTCCAGTCCATCACGTGAATCAGACCGCATTACGCACCCAAAGCTCCAATTTATCGTCTTATTGTCGGAATGAGTGGTGGGGGTGAAGGGGGAAGGGTGGGGGAAGGGACGTGCGCTAGAAGAATCTAAATAAAATAAATTCCAAGATTTACTGCAGTAAAAAGAAAAAAGAAAAACCTGAGACAACGGACGAAATAAAAAAAAAAAAACTGGCTACAGTCGTGCTGCATCACGCTTGCATAAGTAACCTGATTTGACTTTGAAATGACCCCCCCCCCCCCACCCCATTCAAGTCTATCATAACAAACAAAAAAAAATGATACAAATTGACAGACCCGGGAAGATATTGTGAGAATGATACGTCACTGAGTAAGTCTACGGCCTGGATCTCAGAGAGGGAGAAAATGTGACAAGCTAATACACTGAACCTTGTCACTGGATGGGGGGGGGGGGGGGGGAGAGAGAGGAGAGCAGGGAGTGTGTGTGTGGGGGGTGGGGGTGATGGGGGAGAAGGTTTGTGTGACAGGTGGCATGGTGAGTGCAAGGGTTCTAGGAATTTATGTCTGAATTGTCCTCTTTTTTTTTTATTGAACTGCATAAGCCTGTAAGGATAAGAGAGTTTGACGGTGGTGGCGTAACACTGCTCTTAGAGCCGTATGTGGCTCTTCTTTGTATTTAGTGCGGCTCCCGCAGAATCAGTTGTTGTTTTTTTTTTAAATATTTCTTCACTATTCAGAGGCGGATTCAATGACTGGGACTCTCCAAAGTGTAAAGGGGCCTCCCAACACAGGGGCCCAATATTTGTATTATGCGCCCATGGGACTAATTTTTAGTCAACCTCTGTCACTGATTCTCATCAAATCAACTATGGTGAGGCTACTTATGGCATTGTCTACAATAGAAACCAAAACTGGGGCCCACCTGTCAGTGGCCTATGGATGCCGCCCTTGGAATTTAAAAATCGATTATTTAAAAAAAAAATCAATAAATAAATAACTTGCGGTTATCATTCCTACAACATTAACCCCCCGGAACCGTCGGTCATAGTTATAGATAAAAATTCATATTACTTCATATTACTCACATTACTTCATATTACTCCACATTACTTCATATTACCCCATATTAATTCATATCATCTCATATTAATTCATATACAGTATTCATATTAATTCATATTAATGTGACAGTCACTACTTGTGTCACCATTATTTTGTACTCATCATTTTGATGACAATAATCAAGACCACAACTGAATGACCACAACTGAATGACCCACCGACTGACAGTGCTAAATAATACATTGACATAACTTGAACATTTTAGTATCACAACAAACAAACAATTCTAGTGCTCTTCTGTCATGATGATTCTCTCCCTTGTACCGTTTGAATTATTTTTTGTATTGACTTATTAATCGTAAACAAGAGATAGGAAATGAGCAATGTTTTACCAAGTTTTTTTTTTTAAAAGATGCGATTCAACGGTGGTGGAACCAAACTTTGAAACCGATTCCTTGATTGATGCAGGCAATTTGAAGGGGGGCGGAAGATTTTGGGGCGTGGCGGGGGGGAGGGTTTAGAAGGGTTCACCCGGAGTGAAATGCGTGGCCAGGAGTTTTTGCCACTTGTCTGACCATAATCTGGTTATTTTTCAAGTGCCGGGGAGGAAAAAAAAATGGAGTGTCACGGAGTTGGGACATGACTCAATGAGCCTGCCCCCCCCCAACCCACCTCCGGCGCCTCTACCCCCTCCCCCCACACACACACATTGCGACTAGATTAGTTTCAGCTAATAATGTACCGCCCCTGTTCCAATATTTTTTAATCCTAATTTTTTTTTTTACTATTTATCAATTCATTGCCCAATCCCCTCCCCCCCACACACACACTCACATCAGCCCCACCCATCCCTACCCAAGGCACCCTATTCTGCGCCTGATGACGTGACCCCCATTTCTGCCTCACATTTGTCAAAACATTTGAAATTACTGCTCACCCCAGTGTAACATCACGCAATTCGCGCCCTTCACCCCCCCCCCGGGTCCCTTCCCCCTGAAGACAGTTTTTCTCCACTCAGTTATGGCTTTCAAAACAATCCATTTTATCACCTCCACCACCACCACCACCTACTCCATCTATCTCCCCCCAAAACTTTAATCAGGTTGCACCCACACATTTTCGCTCACATTATTAATGAGACACACCCACCCCTTCCAGACTACTTTTAACTGAACTCCATTTACAAATCGCCCCTCCCTCCCCCCGGGGGGGGGGGAGGGTCCGTTCACTGTCATAGTTCTGTATCCAAGAACAAGAGTCAGAAAGTAAATAAAAAGTAAAGGCCTGCATGTGCCTATCCCATGCGACATCACGAACCCTCCCCCCCCCCCCCCCCTCGCATTGCATCATGTGAGTGTAATAACCCGCGCCCCTAATGCAAGTGGTATAAACCCATAAACACGCGGGAAAATAGGTGTGCAACTTTCTTTTTTTTTTGAAAGAATAAACTAAAGATGCGTCTGATACATTTCAATACCAATGAATCGTTTGGTCCGTCATAGTAGACTACGGCTTCTGTTAATCCAACTTGGATGCAAAGCCGGCGTAGCATAAAGGTACGCCTGTGAATATGGAAGCCCCCCTTCGCTTATATCTCTCTTGTGCATTTTCGTACTTTCCCGCGCTTGTCGTATTGGTGGTTAGCAGCGGTGTTGCTGTTGCTAGAAAGTTTCGGATAAAAGAAGCGCCGAACTTAAAAGAGAAAAAAAAAAAGCACTCAGTAGCGCACACGACTTTTGTGAATAAAAGTATAATTTGGCGCGCTTAGTCATTTAAAAAAACAAAAACCGCACAGCCTTTAAAAAGTAGCGCAACGTAGCAACACAGCCTTTAAAAAAGTAGCGCAATGTAGCAACACAGATTTGAAGAGATGTCAAAGAGGGTCAGCTTGGAGCTAGATGGTTTGTGACCGTGACACAAAGGTTGGCAGACTGCTAAGTTACGTGTCCATTAGTTCTTAGACAGTCGCCCATCATGTTTAGTGCTGTCAATGTGTGATTTTAAGTCCCATTCGACTTCATTCATCGGCTTTCTCCTGTAAACTAACTAAGACGGATCGACAATCAATTTCAAAACATTATCGCACAACACGAATTATTTCTTGTGCGAACGGCGACCTTTGTTTTACCGCGGGCCTTCTTCACCAGAGTTCTACCACTTACGTCCCTGTCATATGAAAGGTCAAGAACCCGGTTGTTGTTGTTGTTGTTGCTGTGCCACCCACCCACCCACCCACCTCTCTTTGTCTCATCCAATAGAATTACACGAAGCATTAGTAGCGCTCGTTCAGTCAAATTTGTAAGACGCCTTACGTATGGTTGGACGGTCCGTTTCCATGGTTACGAGTCCACCCCCCCCCCGCCCGCATCCCTTCCGCCGCCGGTTTTGTTTCAGCACGTGATGCGATGGTGTCTACAAGTCAGTTCTTTTTAACACTCGTCTGCAATTAGTCATAACAGTCGTCTTATTTCAGACATACACTGACTACCAAAACATTTTTTTTTTTTAAATTGACTATAGACGATGGAGAGTGTGTGTTGTAGGAAGCGGGGGTGTCCATTGTTGGACGTTGAATCTAATGAGATTAACAAGAGTCAGAGGTGTATGCTGGTGCTAGTGTGATGGGGGGGGGGGGGGGGGGGTGAAGAAGGGTGTAATGCCATCCCGTGAGTGACACGAGATGACACCAGATGACAGCAGGGATGCTCGGCGCGTGACCTGGAAAATATTACCCCGGTCATATAAGTTACTCAACTCCCTCTCACACACACACACACACACACATACTCACTCCCAGTGTCACGTCATTGGATAGCGTGACATGAACCCCACCCTCCTTCTGCGTGCGTGAGTCGACGCCATGTCTGGTTTTGTGACAACATGAGCTGATTCGTTCTGTCTTTCCATTTTCGTGGTACAATGTAATTTTTTTTGTCTGTCTGTCTGTCGGGAGTGTTAGTCTGCCTATTGGTAAGTTGTGACAGTGTAGTCTGTCTATTGGCTTAGTAGGCTGTCACAGCAGTGTATGCATATTGGTCAGTTGTGACAGTGTAGTCTGTCTATTGGCTTAGTAGGCTGTCACAGCTGTGTATGTCTGTGACAACGGTATGTTGTCACATTGACCTCTCCATCGACGCTGTCATTGTACGGCAAAGGGTGGAACGGGTGCACTATGAAAATGGATACATAATAAATTTGAGATGAAAGCTTTATTTTGTTTGGTTTTATTGAAAACCAACAAAAAAAAACAGTTTCAACTGTAAAATTTTCAAATAAAACTTCTGTTTTTTTTTTGTTTTCTGTTTCCAGCATTTCCACTATTCCCCGTATTTAGAGATGCAAACACGAACAACCAATCTATAGGTCCCGCGCATCTCATTTAGTTTGAGATAAACCAGTCGCTACCAGTTTGGCAGATCCCTTGTACCCCCCCCCTCTCACCTACGTCACCAGTTTTTGTTGTTTTTTTTAAGTGAACATCTTAATTGTCGTGGAAGTAAAGAGTGGTGTAGTGGTCTAATTTATAGCAGAATCGTCTGCACATTTGGATCACTATGTGTGTGCGTGTGTGTGTGACCTCACGTACTTACCCTCCAGAGTCCTACTTAAGTCCGATGTAATAAACCACAGCCCCCACCCATCCACCCCCCACTGTCCCGTCATCCCATTTAGAATCTATCAATAAACTCGGCTGCGAGAATTGCAGCTTGATGGACCGTTGGGAGAGGGGGGACGGAGAGATGAGTCCTTCATGTTTGATAAGTCGGCCCGGCGATGTACTGCATACAAATAAGGAAGGGGGGGGGAGGAAGTGAGGAGGCAGATATGGGGACCTCATCAACGCCTATATGTGTCTGTTGCAGAGTAATACCCCCAACCCTCACCCCCACCCCGCCGTCCCCGGGGGGGGGGCGGACTCCACTCTGGCTGGGATTAACGTCCCTTGAATTGTTTTTATTTAGTGGTCTAAAAGACCAGGGAGGGGGAGAGGACCTTCCGAAATGGGCTCCAGCGCATTAGCTTGACCACGGCCCAGTATGAGATTGTCCACCAGCGGTACCGCTATCCGGCGTTGAAGGGGTGAACTCATAAATCCAGAGGACGATTGGGGGGGGGGGGGAGAGAAAAGAAGCGAGTGAAAGGATGGGGGGGGAGATGGTGGGGCAAACAGTATCGAATTAATCATACTGTACTCCTGGGCTGAAGAAAGAATATTTATGTATTCAATTTAAAGGAAGAAAGAAAGTAAAATGGAATCGAATATACATAAAAAGGGGAAAAGCTCGTGGTGGAGAAGTAATCGATTACCCCGCTTCGCTGTCGATACTCTGGAAATGAGCTGAAACAATGCTGTATTCGAAGAAGAACCGTCAACATTGGCAACGAGCTGTTAAATTCTGAAATTTTCTCAAGCAATCGAAATATATTTTTTTTTATTTGTGTCAATTCTTCGTTCCCTTTTTCTCCATTCAGTGTCAGCAAAATTTCTTGTTAGAAACTCACGTTTTTTTTTTTTGTTCTATCAATTATAATTGTATTCTGTCTATTACCTCCCCTATTAGCTTAGTTTTGATTGCGTCCCTTTACATCTCACAGAATTCTAGCCCTCGGGATTGTCCCCTCCCCGCCTTTTTTATTTCAGTGTGTCACTTGAATCAAACAAGGTTGTCTTCAAGCAAATCTCTAGAAATCCCAAAAAAAACTATAAAATTTTCGTACATACCCTAGAAAATTTTGTCTTTGCACACAAAGCACCCAAAGGTTCTAAATTTGTGGAATGAAAAATTTAAAAAGTAGCTGCATGATTGCTGATTACAGTTTAGAGTAAAACATCGTTGTTTTGGTTTTTTAATGTGATGTAACGGCAAGCTAGAATCATCGCTTTGAGCTAGTTCTTCTTTAACTCAGTAAATTTAAATTCCGTCAAAGTGTGCTCTTAAGATGACGTATGGCCTTTCAGGTTTTACGCTTTACACTGTTGTGCGTCTGCTTGTTCTGAAAGATGCCTGACTTGGCTCATGTATCTAAAATCCAGGTCTCAATCCTAAACTCATGGTGTTGATCCGAATTCGGAACATGGATGCGATAACCACGTAACCGCAAGTGTGCAGCACAAATTTGATTCCAATCGGTAAAGGGAAATAAGTGTTGGGGGGTAAAATACACGATCTTGCAGCTGTAGTTAACGTTCTTGAAGAAAGAGATCAAAGCTCTGTGTCAATTACTCCCCTTGTCAAAACAGCGGTGCCATCCAGCAAAGCTCAACCTTTTGAACTTTGACACAGCAATTTACTTTTGTAACAAACGAGCCCCCCGCTGCGGTATACATTTTTTTTTGTTTCTTCTCTTTTATTATTATTATTACTTTTTATTTTTGGCTTTGCCCAGAATATATTGTTTGGCTCGCCAGTAATTGCTTGTAATACATGGGAATAAAAGACGCGATCCATCATCGGCCAAAAAAAATAAAAAATATGAAGCGAGGAGAGGCCAAAAAAAAAATCGATTTTGGTCAGTAATTGTTTCGTGTTTGCCGCGTGAGTGAGCAGACGACTGTGATGATAACTAAAGTTGATTAAAAGTCTAAGCAAGTGCGCCCTCTCGTGTCAGATTAAACTCTATCCAAGACACCATTCATGGGCACACCGTGTTGTCCTGTGTCTGTACTTGTGGCCGGGAAACGTTTGTAGCGTTTACTCACTGCAATTTGTTATTTATGTTTATTTTGTTGGACACGTCTTTATTTTTTTTTTTTTTATTTATTAAAACTTGCCTTCGCACTTTTGTCTTTGATAAAAAGAAATCTGGCCAGCAACAGCAGCACCTCCCTTTCCTTCCCTCTTCCCCATCCCCGCACCTCGTTGTAGTAAACAAGATTATTAATAAAAGGCGTTGTCACTACGGTTCGGAGGCTACACATCAGTGCCATAACGTGGGGAGGGGGGGGAGGGACTCACCTTTGGATGAAATGAAGCGCAGCGCTCGTGATGGGAGAAGCGACAACAGTTGTCCCATTGGTTGTTGTTGTAGTTGTTGTTTTTGTTTGTGTGTGGTGTTTTTTTTAATAAAAAAAATTTGAAATGGGAAAAAAGAAAAGGTTTTTTTTAAAATAATGTTCCCTTAGCCCCTAACTGGCCATCGGGGCAAATGAACTGTAGAATTCATCTGTTTCTATAACCTCGGCATATGAAGGGATTGTGTGGACCTACACCAGGACTTGTACAAATCCCAAGGTTCTCACTGAGGTTTGAACCCAGGACTCTCCACTCTACAGTCGAGCGCTATAAACCGCACGACCACCCGTCCTCTTATATCTATAAATATATATATATATATAATATGGAAGCAAACTTTTTGTTGTATTTGAAAAGAACACTTAAAACTGCACGAAGTTATTGTTATATTTAATATGGAGCCGTGACAATAACACCATTCTGAGGTCAACTGTCCATTGCATAAAACTTAACATCAAAATGACCTTGATCATACACTAGAGTACTAGATCGCCAAACTTTCCCCATGAAAGGGGGAAGCTAGTTACTCTCCAATGCAACTTGCCAGAAGTTTTTACCTTGTCGCAACTAAAAGATACTCTCTAAACGTTCCACAGTAGTGTTCAACCCTTTCCTTCCCCCCTTCCTCATTCCTTTTACCATCACAATTGCCTGTATTGTGTATTTCTGACATCCCGTACCATATACATGTTCCATTTGTTTTTTTTTTTTTTAATTCAGTTGTCTTCTGTCTGACTTTGATCTGCTCACAGACACCAGTGATTGTCGGCTGTCTATTTTTTTTTTACTTGACTCATCATCTCTTATCGGCTGTTTATCCCCCCCTCCCCCTGGTACTCATCTCACACACCGAGTCATAACCTGCATCACCAATGACCAGCACCAGCTAGTACCACGGTGTTGTAATCGTGGCGCCTTGCCCCCCCCCTCCCCCTCCATCTCTCCCATTCCATGTTCCAGAATCTGTTAAACACTTCTCTCTCTCTCTCTCTCTCTCTCTCTCTCTCTCTCTCTCTCTCTCTCTCTCTCTCTCTCTCTCTCTCTCTCTCTCTCTGATAACTGCTCGGGATTTGAACCCGATACCTCTGTAGTTTGCTTTCCTTCTCCTTCGAGTTGCCACATTGTCGTGTAAATCTGTGCTCTCACACGTCATCACACCGATTCTCAAACCATCGCTCACAGGAGCTACACACGGTCCCAGTGCTGTGGGTTGAATGTGTTGAAAACAAAATCAGAGTTTCTTATGATTTTCCGGAATATTGCGGCCAAATTTATTTATTTTTAAACCAAAAGAAAAATATTTTTTTTATTCTTTCGAAAATTTAAAAAAAAAAAACTTTTTGTTTATATGTTTTATAACGAGACATTTTTCCTGTAATTGTCGCATAACATTGTTTTTAATGGCCATGTGACATTTTTCTTGGTCCAATAAACAATAAAAACGCATTTTTTTTTTTTACAAGTAGGTCTGTAATTTCAATACAATAAAAGAGAAACTGGGCAGTTTGGTTGTTATTTTTATTTTAAAGAATATTTTTTTTCAAAAATCTGGCCAATTATCCGTTTAAAAATTTAAGACAATATTTTTTTTTCTTTTGTTTTGTTTTATCTTAGCTTTCAAAGTTGGCAGACAGAAGCATCTTATAATTGCCATGAAAGTGGAGAATATCGTTAAACATGGAGATCTTTTATTCTTTATCCTCTCCCACTACATGTCCAATAATGTCTTTTTATTTCCCGCCATATTTTTTTTTTTAGAATAAATCTCAGATTTCTTCATGTTTCGTTTTTGTCTTTTTTTTTTTTACATTTTTCTGCGTGCGTGCGTGTGTGTGTGTGCGTGTGTTTGTGTCGGGGTTATAGTTTCAATAAAGTGTTTTTGTTGTTTTTATAGTTTTGTTCATACGTCTGGCTATTGTGATAGATTACCCTCTTAACTCTAGATGGTGATCTTTTTAAACTCTTGGTCCAATGTGGAACAAAGTTGCCAAATAGTTTTGGTCCGATATAGAACTGCGTTGCCAGAGAGTTTTGGTCCCATGTAGAGAGTATTGCTGCTAGATAATTTGGTCTAATATGGATTACGAGTATAATGCTATGGCCCTGGAGAAATCAAGTGTAATATAGAGAATGCCTGACACCAAGGTAGGAGAAGGGAAACAGGTATGACGTGTTTATAGAGATCGATAAAATGTTTTTTGAGAAAGTTGTGCGTCTCATTTGAACGAAAACAGTAGTTTGGTGACAATTAAACACAATAGCTCGTGGTATGAAGAGTGCGTCACGCAGTGTTGATTGTGAGTTCAAATCCCAGAGACTAAATTTAACCTGTCTACATTACGACCGCGACATGGTAAATAAAGACAGATTTAGCTAGGATGGGGGAAAAAAAATATGTTAGTCACTGTTAGTGTATCAGCTTTGTTGGGTAGCTGTAAGAAAAGTAGTGTATGAATGGGAACCAATCATTCGGATTAGTGGATGCTATACATAATCCATCGATAATCGATAGATAATCATATCATCTTAAGAAGAAGAGGGAACGGGTGTCCGTGCGGTGTGCAGCGCTCACTGTCGACCAGAAGGGTCCCGGGTTCAAACCTCAGTTAAAACCTCGGGATTTTTTCAGTGCCTGGTGAAAGTCCCCCCAAGTCCACCCAGCTTTAATTGGGTACCTGACTTTAAGTTGGGGAAGTAAAGGCGGCTGGGCTTTGTGCTAACCACACAATCCCTTCATATGCCGAGGTTACTGAAACATGAATTCTACACTTCATTCTGCCTCGGTAAGAACTACGGGATTCTCGAAAAAAAAATATGTCCACACCTTGGCTGTAGTCTTTGTACCCCTGGGGCTTAGCCAGTCTTTAAAAACTAAAACATATTTATGTTTGTTTTTTTTTAATTCAAAAGACACAGACCTTTCATTGTTCAGCACCGCCAATGGCGGGTAGGCATCCATCTTCATTGTTTTATTTTCTGTTTCGCGTGTTTTAGTTTTGCTTTCTCTTTTTGTTCAGCGCGTCGCGCGCATTCCCCGTACAGGGGAAGGCAACAAATCACCTGGACCCTCCCCGCGACAAACAAAAGCATCTTTTGTTTGGAGGACGTCTCCCGCCCGCCGCCGTGATTGATCGAGGATGATTCCCCCCTCCAACCCCCTCCCCCCCTTCCCCCCGGAGATTAGTGCCAGAGGGTGCTATCTTGTCGTCGTTACGTATGTATCTTACAGAATGCCGCGGATAATCGTATTACCGGCCATCCCGTCTCTCAATCACATACACACACACACACACACCCCTACCCGGGCCAGAACTTTAAAACGATCTTAAAGCAGAAGAGTTAGGGGAAGGGGTGGTGGGGGAAAAATTATTTATTTACTTCACCTAACTTGTTGTGTGTTTATTATTTGTTGTTTAGTTTTTTTTTTTTTTGCTGTGTCGTAATTTGTTGTCTAAGGTCGTCTATTAAAGTTGACTCCACCCCCTTCCCCCACCCCTATGAAACAGATATACAAGCCTGGGTGTCGTAAGAGCCACGTGAGGGTAAAATAGGAATACAGCCAATTAAAAAGAATTACCACGTTGTCAACCCCCTCCCCTCTTCCCTCTCCCCCACCCTCACTTTTCAGCCTCGCACGACTTACCCCACCCACCCCACCAAAGCTTACGTTACAATGAAATGATTGTAAAGTTCATGTCATGGGGGAGGGGGAGGGATAGAGTTGATTTTTTTTTACGGCAGAATACAAATGTGGGGCGGGGAGATTAAACGGGTGGGGGAGGGGAGGAAGGGGAGTTGAAAAGTTGGTATAAAAAAAAGAGCAAAATACAAAAAAACATCATAGCTATAGAATCAAGATTAGAACAATGTTAACCTTTGTGCTCTACACGATTGTCTTTCTTGTTAACGACCGTTCAAAGTTCACACAAGGTTAACAAAATGTTCTTTATGTTCCTATTTTGGTCGTTATGCATTGTTAGATTTATTTATTTATTTTAGGCCCTGCAATTTGAAGCAGCACAAAAATTATATTTTTTTTTAGAAAAGTTTTTGAGGCCGAATTAAAATGTGTGCATTATTTTGTGCTATTTTTAGGTTTCGCGCTGATTCGGTCCAGAACTTCCTGGCAAGTCTGACCACAGTGTGCTGTGGCTTGTGTCTTAAGGCGACCCGTGCGCGATTCTCAGGAATCGAAAATGTTGGAACTATATTTTATACGATTCATAGAACCCTGAATATTTTCCCAGCATTCCATAAAGTCTGTTAGTAGTCAGCAATCGAATCCTAGTCAGTAGTTTAGAGAATAATCGATCACGGTATCGGAATTACTAGTTTAGATACGAATCGATCACGGTATCGGATTATTAGTATAGAGAAGAATTGTTCGTGGTATCGTATGAATTAGTTTACAGAAGAATCGGTCATGGTATCAGATTAGTAGTATATGGAAGAATCGGTCGTGGTATCGAAATCAGTCCTTAATTGGCATCGATCCAGTACTACTTTTTCTTTTTAAATTGTAGCCAACAGCTTGTATTTCTGTCTACCTGCTATACGTTCATTTACCGGTCCTTTCATCTGTGTGTCTCTGTTGACTTATGCATTTTACTTTCTTTTTTTTTTCTTATATTTTTGAAAAAAAGTAAAGCATATTTCTTGAAAAAAAAAATGGATTAAAAAAAAAATGTAACCAATCCGCTTTGAGCTCCTATCATAACAAATGTTTAGACAAAATGATCACAATCTGGAGTGAATGTTTCATCACAATCTGGAGTGAATGTTTCATCACAATCTGGAGTGAATGTTTCATCTCGCAGCCTGTCAAAACAGATCGCGGCTAATTAAAAGCGAACAGTTTCATTCGTGGAAGATCACAGGCCTGATGAAATACATCAAGAATATTTAGCCTGCGTGTTTCTGTTTGTATATGTGTGTATATGTGAGTGTGTGTGCTTGTGTGTATGCGTGTTTTGGAATTTTTGTTGGGGTTTTTTTTTAATCCTTTCTGACGTGTTTTAAAAAACTTGCAGCTGTGTTAATCTTTCTCACGTATTTTAAAAAACTTGCAGCTGTGTTAATCTTTCTGACGTGCTTTAAAAAACTTGCAGCTGTGTTAATCTTTCTGACTTGCTTTAAAAAACTTGCAGCTGTGTTAATCTTTCTGACGTGTTTTAAAAAAACTTGCAGCTGTGTTAATCTTTCTGACGTGTTTTAAAAAACTTGCAGCTATGTTAATCTTTCTGACGTGTTTTAAAAAAACTTGCAGCTGTGTTAATCTTTCTGACGTGTTTTAAAAAACTTGTAGCTGTGTTAATCTTTCTGACGTGTTTAAAAAAAACTTGCAGCTGTGTTTTGTTTTTGCGTTTCTGCCTCACCATCCTTCACGTCGCAGATAATGAGCACTTTATGTCCGTCACTGTAACTCAATGTCACACTGACTGCAGGATGGATGTGTCGTAGATGTCATCGTCTGACGCTTATTGGGCAGACGCGTCATAGATGTCAAGGGCAGGTTTTATCTGTGCGTCGTTAGCAGAGGTGTGGCTGAAGTTGTCCTGTGTGTCATGAGCATTGGTGTGGCTGGAAATGTCATCAATGTCTCGTGAGCAGTGGTGTGGCTGGAAATGTCATCTATATGTCTCGTGAGCAGAGGTTTGGCTGAAAACGTCATCTATATGTCTCATGAGCAGAGTTGTGGCTGGAAATGTCATCTATATGTCTCATGAGCAGAGTTGTGGCTGAAAATGTCATCTATATGTCTCGTGAGCAGTGCTGTGGCTGGAAACGTCATCTATATGTCTCGTGAGCAGAGGTGTGCGTTAAGGTGGCATCGCAGTCACCCCATGAGCAATGACAGTGGCGTGGTTACGAAATTTGCCACACAGGCGGATATTCAGGTTGTACGTCACAGCCATCACTAGGGATGTATCACGACACACACACCCCCCCCCCCCAAATTAAACACTAAAGTGTAGGACAAAACCTCCACGGACAAACCCCCCCCCCCCAGCGGACAAAAACCGTAATTACTGATGTCAGAAAGTTAGACATTTATACATTTATGTAGACACACACATAATCACACACACACACACATATATATATATATATATATATGCTATAACGGTATGCATATTTCGACTACGACAATGTTACTAACATAACGGTGGACTTATATTTATAGATTATTACAATAGTAATACCTGACCGGTAGTTTACATGTGTATAGACTAATATAATATTAATAACAGCTATTTCTAACGCAGCGATGGTGACTTTTGCAAATCATTATCTCCCCCTCCCCATCTAATGACATGTCATCACCTACCTTTTAAATGACATTTACCCAGCATACTTCCACTCTTTGTTCCACACCACCAATTACCATCTCAAAAACCACATCATCCCCGCCCGCTTTCCATGTCAACCGAATACCGATAACTTCCTCTTTTCTTTTCTTTTTTTTTCACGCCCGGCCTACGCCCCTGGTTCCCCACCCCCCCCCCCCAATTTAAATACATCGACACATCTATGCACCCCCTTCCCCTCCCCCCACCTCTCTCCTCCCCACTACCGGTTTAAAACAAAACAAAAGGGTCTCTCGCGGCATCCTTCAGTACCGTTAACCTAAACACCGGATGGCAAAAAGTTCAGATCTACCTTTAACTCTCAAAGATCCGGGACTTCTCCCTCTTTTCGTCATTCTTCACCTTACCTGGGGAGTATCGGGGAATGTGGGGGTGGGGGGCTAACGCTAAGGGGATTGGCGAATGTAACATAATTGGCTGCCGGCTTCAGGCGGCCTGTATCGATCATTAATTATAACCATCTCTCCTTTTCTCTCTCTCTATCTCTCCACCTCCTTTTACCTTTCCCATCCTCGCGTGCGCCTCTCTGTGTGTGTGTATCTGTGTCCACGCGTTTTCTCTCCCCCCCCCTCCCTCCCCTCCCTTTGTTTTGCTAAATAAATAATGGATGGTGCGGTGACTTAAAATGTTGATAATTGTTCTCGCCATCTTGATACACTCTCTAGCTCGTTTTCTCGTACTCCCAGTCTCTCTCTTTCTCTCTCTCTCTCTCTCTCTCTCTCTCTCTTATCTCAATGTCTCCCCTCCCCCGTAATTGAGGCTTCCTCCCCACCCTTCATACACCACCCACCACCCCGTACATCGCCACACACACACACACCCTCCCACCATCAATACCAGCGATCGAAGACTTTGAGCAATGTTCTTCATTCTAGACTCGTGTTATCACCTGCATTATCGCCGTTTATCATTGTGATTATCGCTGTACAAGACAAAAAACCTGTCTCTTACTCATCGGCAACCAATTAAAAAAAAATAATAATCTATAAAAAATACTTTCAATATACAGAAAAAAATGTAACTTTGCCCCCCTCACCCACCCAACGCCCTTTTGCCTATCACATTCCGAGCGCCCTATATAACTTCTGTCTGAACTACTTTTCTCTTTCAACACGTAAGTAAACAAACTCGTTCAAAAAAAATATTCAAATATTAGTGGTTGGTTTATTATTTAATTTTTATTCTTTTCATCTCAACCGATCATTACCCGAGTATTTAAACAGTAAACACAGTTTTCTCGCATTGAGGAACACACCCCCCCCTCCCTTTTTCCATCCAATCCCCATTTCTTTAACTTTTAATTTGAAGACATCTCTTCCTCCTCCCCCCCCCCCCCCCACCCACCCCCCATCCCGACTGTTTAGTCGATACCGTTGAAAAGTTAGGGTTTTTGTTTTTTGTTTTAATTACTGTTTTTAGTTATGAGATGGTACTTTTTTCCATGTCTGTGCGTGTGTGTGTGTATCTAGATCAGGTTGGAATGTGGGGGGTGGGGGGGGGAGAGGAGCGTCACTACTGAGGGAAACCAATAGGGAGGGTAGTCGCGCGTGGAATTTTCATTTTTTTTTATTTTCTCTTTCGCGGAAATACGTTGTTGGGGCGTGATTTGTTGCGAAAGCAGGGGGTGGGGGGGAAGGAAGAGATAGATGGGTGGGGGGTACAGTCGGAAACGACAGGGCAGAGACGACGTCCCGTACTGCCATGACTACAGGGTGAGGTTGTTTGTTTACCTTATAATTGAGGTCATGGGCAAATATTAGAGCGAGAAAAAGAACAAAAAAAATAAACCAACTGTAGGTCTGCACCTACGTAGAAAATTGGCGGGAAATTGATACGTCTGTATGTTTAAACAGGTAATTAAACTCACTTGAAACTTTTCCACCATACCTGGTTGTCATGGAGATGAGGAGGGAGTGGAAATGACGGAGCAAAGTTACATTTTTCTGTATTTTGAAAGGTTTTTTTTTATAGATTATTTTTCGCATTATCAAGAAAATAACATGTTTATTCACAGGCTGTAGCTTCTTGACGGGTTTGTACTAATGATACGTGGCGATTGAAATATCAAGATGTCAACTAACTATTTCCCTGATAAATGCCAGTGTCTGTATCAATATTTAGTTACTTGATAATGACATGGTAGCTGTTATTATGTTCCGGGAACTGGTGTGCATTTGTTACATTAACGCGCACTCGGTAACGCGCACGTCTTGAGTGAGTGCCACAGTTACGGTGAGCTGTGTGTTCCCGGGCGTGAATGCCACAGTTGCGGTGAGCTGTGTGTTCCCGGGCGTGAGTGCCACAGTTGCGATGAGCTGTGTGTTCCCGGACGAGAGTGCCACAGTTACGGTGAGCTGTGTGTTCCCGGGCGTGAGTGCCACAGTTGCGGTGAGCTGTGTGTTCCCGGGCGTGAGTGCCACAGTTGCGGTGAGCTGTGTGTTCCCGGGCGTGAGTGCCACAGTTACGGTGAGCTGTGTGTTCCCGAGCGTAAAATGATGTGATTTACGGTGCAGCGTCTGTCAAGTACTTGACGTGACACGTCATGACAGCAGTATACGACAGTCACACCTACAAAGGCGATCGATTTGCACCGATGCTGACTAATTGATGGATGAGCTATGAATCCTTTTTTTCGCATCTACAGTGATTCACGTGGTGCAGGTCATCGTCCAGGCACTGCGGGAGTTCACCATTTTTTACAGTCTGACTAGTTGACTACGCGCCCGTGAGACTCGAACTGGAGACATTTGCCACACAACCTAAATGCAGCTTGTCCCCGACACTAATTAGTTCACTTGCTTGTTGAATTCACAATCCATGTATGCTTGAATGTGCTGGTGTGTGTGAGTGATTGCATGTTTTCGCTCCTTATATGTGTTGACCTCAGTGAACTCATTGTTCCATTAAATCGCCACACCTAATCAAAATTCGCTGTTTAACTTTTGGTTTCATTGGTGTAGGTGTATACATGTATTTTTTTTTTTTTTGCTTTTGTTACAAAGTGAACGGTGTACGTTCCCCAGTCAGGCATCACTGGGGGGCCATTAGCCATATTTACAAAATTCCATGTTACGCAACATTATATTTACAGTGAGGCACGGTGGCAGTTAATCGATTATATTCAATGAAGATCTTTTCTTTCACTCTTGAGAGGTCCCTTTTACCTATCTTCTCTCTCTCTCTCTCTCTCTCTCTCCCCTCTCCTCTCTCTCTCTCTCTCCTCTCTCTCTCTCTCTCTCTCTCTCTCCTCTCTCTCTCTCTCTCTCTCCTCTCTCTCTCTCTCTCCTCTCTCTCTCTCTCTCCTCTCTCTCTCCTCTCTCTCTCTCTCTCTCTCTCTCTCTCTCTAGTGTGTTTGCACAGTTGCCCCGCCCCCCCCCCTTCCTCCTCCACTTCCTTCGTCGTCCAGTGTACTTGGTCAATACGACTACTGACACCAATGCCACATGTCAGTCTTTACGTAGATTTACAAACAAAGGGGGGGGGGGGGAACTCTTCTATTCACTTGACAGTAAACCCCCCCCCCCACCCCATTTTCACCTAACCCTCACCACCCCACCTACAATCCTTTCCGTCCCTGATTTATAGTTTTCATTTCACAACACCTGACCGTCGGCTAAATTTACATAAACACACCTTTGATGTTTCTCATTTATTTTTACATTTTCTCTCTGACCTCAATCCTTCTGTCGTTCTTTCTTCCTCTATCCCTCCGTCTGTCACTCTCATTTTACCCCGCACTGTTTTTATCCCTTCCTCTTTTATTATTCCCCGCCCCCTCCACACCCTTCCATGTATTTTTTTCGTTCGATCCTTCTTTCCTTTTTACCTGTTCATTACGGATGTCTTTGTGCCGGCCAGGAATGTAGTGCTATTGTCTCCCCCCCCCCAGCCAGGCCCCCCCCTCGACCTGGGAGCTCGATGAAGATTATTAACTCATTCAGCGCACCCCCCCTCACTGCGACAGGGACCTGGAAGACGCAATCCTAGGTGGACGGGGGGGGGGGAGAAATGTGGAGGATGAGGGGAGGGTGCTCTGTCAGGGATTAGTTCTCACCGTCGCCTGATAGATTTATTGACCCCCGGGGTGGGGGTGGGGTAGAGGCAGGAGGAGCGTCTCGTCATGCTCAGGACATCGTCCGGAAATTTTTTTTATTCTTCGTTAACAAGCTGCCATGGAGATAAGGCTTGGAGGTCGACAGTAGGACCTTGAGGATGAGAGATCCGGGGGGGGGGGGGTTGGTGAGGAGGTTGGGTGGGGGGGGGGGCTAAATAGCATTGATTCCGGCTCTGGGTAAAGATGTCAGGCATCTTGACGGCGACTCTGCGGCTATAATTGCGATAGAGCTGGAATAGATCGTTTTGGGAAAGTTGCGGGTTTGGCCCTTCCCCGCCCTGCCCTGCCCCCCCCATCCCACACACACCTTCAGTCTGTCCAGATACCGGTGTCCACCGAGCGCTAGGGCAGGCCTCGCCTCTGTTGGTAAAGGGGGGAGGGGGTGGGCTCTACATTTTCATCAAATGAGAGAAGCCAGTTAGGAATGACCTTTATAGAATGAAAGATGTCGTCATTGAATGTAATCTAAAACCTAACATTGCGCCCCTCCCCCCGCTTTAAGCTGGACCAAAGCCCTACAGTACTGCATGTGTGTGTATGCATGTGTGTGTGTGTGTGTATGAGATCTCTTAGATCATATTAACAACTAGTTAGACTGTTTTTTTGTGATGCCTTTCTTTCATCCCCACCACCATAGCCGACAATGCATTGGCCTTTAAAGTACCACTTGAGATATAGCGGGGGACTTTAACCATGACCTGAAATATCCATCGGTCCTCACCGGAGATCGAACCATAGACCCTCAGGTCGACATTCGAGCGCTTTACCATTAGTTATGTTTATCGAGTATCTTATTATCACTCAAAGATTTGGACATATAACTGGATAACATTAATGTGTGTGTTATCAGTTTTATATCATTATCTTTTCCCTTGAGCTTCTGATATTACCACGATCAATCCGTTCTAAACCCCTCCCCCCCCCACACACACCCCTAAGTAAGGGGCCGTCCATAAAGTACGTCACGCTCCAAGGGGGGGGGGGAGGGGTATAAGAAAGTGTGACAGTTTGTGACGGGGGGAGGGGGGGGTCAGGCCGAGTGTGACGTCACATTTTTAATATATTTTTAATTTTATTTCTAATTTAATTTTTTTTATTTTTTCAGTAAAACTTAATAGTTTTAAAAATAATTAAAAAAAAAAATTGTGAAACACTTGAATTAGTTTTATGTCAAAATAGCATGAAATGCATATCTTTTCAATGTGTTGTTCACAATTCCTCATGCTAGTAAGGACCGCTAATAATATCAGTAGCCTTACGGAAGTGTTATTATTTCTTTGTTGTCTGCTGCATAATTATATCACTGATAAAGAAATTTGGAATTTGTATTATAATATAAAAAATTACCGTAATTGAAGTTGCAATCCATCACTTCGTTAAAATAATATTGATGCCTTATTCCTTGCAACCAGTGCACCAGGAAGAAGTGCTTATAATCACGTGGAACATCGAATGGCTCCATTTAGCAGCGAACTGTCTGGTGTCATATTGCCAAATGAACATTATGGCATTCACTTTGATTCGCAGGGCAGAACAATAAATGAGGATTTGGAAAGAACAAACTTCAAGTTTGCAGGTGAAACTTTAGCTGAAATCTGGTCGCATGTGATTGTTGACCAATTTTCAACAGTTGCAGAATATATCAACCCTGAGAAATCTGAATTGGATGCAGCAGGACTGATGTCGAAGGATAAGAATTGTTCGACCATCATGTTCTCACCAGCCAATACTTCACTCAAATTGTGAAATGTCAGGACATAAAATGTTGCGACAAAGTACGGAGCTCATTTTTCAACGTTTTACCTTCGAGATTATTTCCTCCTCCAAATCCAATCCCAATTAACCAAACAACTGATGGACTCAGAGCTTCAGAAAGAGCAGATGCAGATGCACACACGTTTCCTTCATTGTTTGTTTGTGGCACAAACTCTCAAATTTGATGACATTATGCCAAGACCAACAGGAGTTTTTAAAGTGCAACCATATGATCTTTATTGTCCATCTTTGCAGACCAGCATACATGATCGAATTTGCAAAGTGTGTCACTTATACTTTGCCTCATAAACAATGTTGAAGAAACATACAGGATAACACAGAGCTCGGGCGCAGGAGAATGTAAAAAAGTAAAGTTTCCTTAGCCCTAAAGGGCCATCGGGGCAGATGAAGTGTAGAATTCATCTGTTTCTATAACCTAGGCATATGAAGGGATTGTGTGGTTTGCACAATTCCCAGCCGCCTTTACTCCCCTAACATAAATTCAGGTACCCATTTAAAGCTGGGTGGACGTGGGAACTTTCACCAGGACCTGAAAAAGTCCTAAGGTTCTCACTGAGATTCCAACCCGGGACCCTCCGCTCGACAGTCGAGCGCTCTATACCACTCGACCACCCGTCTCCTAGGAGAATGTGCCAACCCCCAAATTTTCCAGAATCAACTCAGATAAAACGCATTCGCCCTTTGAGAATCGCTGCTAGAAGGCAAAGAGAACTCATGGCAATTATTGGCAGAATGGAAAATGCACATTCAGAGAATGTTGAGTGGCTAGATGAGGATGAAGTTGATCTGTCTGCAACTATCCTTCCAGGAAACGATGATGGAGAAAGATTTATGTCAGTCTTAACTATGGATGAACACTTCACTTCACTATGGATGGATGATGTCTAGTGAATTTTTTTTTAATTAAACATAATTCACAGGTCCACTATAAACATATTCAATATAGCACAAGAGCTGATCACATAATTTGTCAATCTAGTCCTTTTTTTAGTCACATTGTTTTGTTTCCATTTTTATTATTTAATCACTGGTTGAGGTCAAGTTTCGCTAATCTACTTCTTATCCTGTGTCAATAGAATGCATAATCGGAAGATTATCTCAAAGTTCACCTCACCCATTGTAAATGAATAGGTAGCAGATAAATGATGTTTATTATATAATTGTCAATCTAATTTTTGCAATTTTTTTTTTCAAATTCAATTGATTGAGTTACTGTTTCAAAGAATAACTGATACAACTATTGACAATTAGTTATTCTACTATTAAACTCATTTAATAATCTGATAGTTCTTTTAATATCTATATTTTAAGGCAGTTTAAAAGTGAAGTGCGATTTAAGTTTTCGATTAAATTTTAATTAGTTCTTAATACAAAAAAAATTTTTCGAAAGTGTGACGTACTTTAGGGGGGGGGCCCGAAATTTGTGACACTTTGTGACAGGGGGGAGGGGGGTCAACAATCGTCAAAAATAGCGTGACGTACTTTATGGACGGCCCCAAATACCGTTGTCCGGTTCACCAGAGATAAGCTCAGAGATAATCTCGTCCAGCTCACCCCGTGGGATGTCAAGAAAGTTGTCAATTACTGTCACCGGTGACATCTGGCATGTGGGTGACATCTGGCATGTGGGTGACATCTGGCATGTGGGTGACGTCATAAGTGATGGGGGGGAGATCAATATATAATTATATATATATATATATATATAATCTATATTATGTTGCAAGATGTTTACCAAAGGCGTAAAGTGGTGACCTCGCAATGAGGTTCAAATGAGGTTCATGGAGTCTATATTACTGTTACATCATTGAAATCATTTGGTTGAAATACCTTGAGCGTTCGATAGTTTTTCCACCTGTCATGTTTTATTCCACCTGTCACGTTTTATTCCGCCATCATTCGTTCATCGGTCAACTCGACCCGTATTTGTATGTAGACATTAAGTCTGGCCTACATTTTGACAAGTGTTGGTCTCTACCATGTCTAGACTTCAGACGCGTTAATAATATTACTAGACTTTAGCTAGATCTGTAAGAATCACAAAACTAGACTATAGCTAGATCTGTAAGAATCACAAAAACTAGACTTTAGCTAGATCTGTAAGAATCACAAAAACTAGACTATAGCTAGATCTGTAAGAATCACAAAAACTAGACTTTAGCTAGATCTGTAACAATCACAAAAACTAGACTTTAGCTAGATCTATAACAATCACAAAACTAGACTTTATCTAGATCTGTAACAATCACAAAACAAGACTTTATCTAGATCTGTAACAATCACAAAACTAGACTTTATCTAGATCTGTAACAATCACAAAACTAGACTTCAGCTGGATCTGTAACAATCACAAAACTAGACTTTATCTAGATCTGTAACAATCACAAAACTAGACTTTATCTAGATCTGTAACAATCACAAAACAAGACTTTATCTAGATCTGTAACAATCACAAAACTAGACTTCAGCTGGATCTGTAACAATCACAAAACTAGACTTTATCTAGATCTATAACAATCACAAAACTAGACTTTATCTAGATCTGTAACAATCACAAAACAAGACTTTATCTAGATCTGTAACAATCACAAAACTAGACTTTATCTAGATCTGTAACAATCACAAAACTAGACTTCAGCTGGATCTGTAACAATCACAAAACTAGACTTTATCTAGATCTATAACAATCACAAAACAAGACTTTATCTAGATCTGTAACAATCACAAAACTAGACTTTATCTAGATCTGTAACAATCACAAAACTAGACTTTATCTAGATCTGTAACAATCACAAAACAAGACTTTATCTAGATCTGTAACAATCACAAAACTAGACTTTATCTAGATCTGTATTAATCACAAAACTAGACTTTATATAGATCTGTAACAATCACAAAACTAGACTTCAGCTGGATCTGTAACAATCACAAAACTAGACTTTATCTGGATCTGTAACAATCACAAAACTAGACTTTATCTAGATCTGTAAGAATCACAAAACTAGACCTCATCATAGGCGGAGAAACAAAACATGATTACTTTTATCTCGGCCATTTATTTTTAGAGCATTTTCGAAAAAAATGCTCTATTGTCCCCGTTTTGTCTGTCTGTCTGTCCGTCATCACCCTAAATCTCAACAACCATATGTCCTAGACCCATGATGTATATATCATTTTGTAGGTCTTGGCCTGCCAAGAAATTACTTTTTTCCATTTTGCGATTTGACCTCTGAGGGCCGTAAAAGGGGGCTTATAAAGTACCGTTTTTTACTATATAAGCTATATTAACAATGGAGCGCCCTATATCTCAGCAACCATAAGTCCTAGACCCATGATGTATATATCATTTTGTAGGTCTTGGCCTGCCAAGTGTACATCAAAAGTCCATTTCGCGATTTGACATCTCAGGGCCAAAATATAAGAGTTTTTTATGTACCGTTTTGCTTATATTTTAAATATAAATAATAAAAGCTAATCAAAGGGGCTTAATCATTATTTATTTTTGTAACAGTTATTCAACATGATTTACTTCCCGTACTTTTTATAAAACCCATTATATATAATTATCAAACAACAATTGACGGATTTTTCGGACGATTAAATGACTACAATTTAGAATGTGTCAATTATGAGTCGTATTTCAGTGACCACAAACCACTTGTAGTTAGATCTAAGAGAAAATAATTTTGTTTTCAAATATAAAGAAACGTCTTTTTAATATCTTTTTTTCAGATATATGCATTACACAATTGAATTTATAAACATTTCCAAAATTTACAAATATTTACTGAAAGATAGCATACGTACTGATACATAATACGAAAATGCTCTAACACGTCCTGTGTCCAGAATGGAACAGGCTTAGATTGCTTTTTTTTTTTAATGTATTATTTTTTGGTTCTGTCTGTCCACTCGTTATATCGCCAACGGTCATTGTTAACATTGTCCTTTTTTTTTAATCATTATTTCTCCCAGAAAATGACGTCTGGAATAATCCGTCTGCCTGCAGATCGTCTGCTCTCTTGACATCCCGTCTCTCACAAATCGCGCCATTTCTCCGGAACCTGTCTTCACTTTCTTCCTTTCTATTTTATTGTTCCGTTCTTTTTTTTTTCTTTCCTATGGAGGAGAGATTATTATTGAATCCGTTCTACCTCTTCATTATCTTTTCAGATTGGGCTTCATCACTTGTTGTTATGCTTGGCGTCGTTTGATTGACCTAGTTTAGCCTGTTTATATTTTGTCTATTAGTAGGGCAGGGTGGTTTGGGGGGGGGGGAGCGGAAGAGGGCATTATATCACGGTCGAGGGAGTTTGTGATTACCAGATTGTTGTTTTGAGACAAAGTTTTGCCTGTTGTGTGGCTTAGGCTGTGAATTTTTTTTAAAAATAGCAGTTTACATTTGCTTATAGTGGTCAGTCGTTGTATATTTGTTGTTGTTGGGGTAGATTTGAACAAATGGGAACCTCTTAGCTTCACTGTGGGCCCTATCAGCGCAATCAAGGGAGTCGGGTTCGAGGCTCAGTGACGACAACACATTCTGCGTGTGCAGTGTTGCCAGATATTGCTATTTTTTTTTCGCACAATTTCCCACTTTGTTGATCTCGCGCTAGTTTTGCTGTTGTGGTTGTGTTAACTTAACACGAATGAGGCGCCGAAATTTTCAGATTAAGAATTACACATTTCAACACTGACAGAACCCCATTTGACTGGTACATATACATTATATATACCCTATCAGGGCCTCATTTGACTGGTACATATACAATATATCAACCAGGATAGGACTTCGTTATAGCTTGTTAAAATGTGTTTATGCTTTAGCATGCGCATGTCGGGACTGTCGTACGATAAAGGGTCCCGGGTTTGAAATCCGGTGAGAACCGTGGGAATTTTTCGTGTCAAGTTGAAAGTTCCCTCCGTGTGTCCAGTGATGCCTACATGGCGATGGCACTATCGGCTATGGTGGGGAAATGAAATCCGCGCACTACTACCAGCCCATAGTATATTACTAAAGGAATGAACATCTCATTCTTACAGATGACCAACACTTTGATTCCTCATTGACCAATCCCGATATATATTTTAATTATTATTTTCTTGTTTGACTTTTTAAAAATAAAAAAAAAGATAAAATAATAAAGAAGTTAAAAAAACCAACCGCCGAAGCCATTAGAGGTAATTAACAAATGATGACGTTTGTCAAATCTCCATTATACCATTAGCGGTTGTCATTTTTTTTTTTGCCCGTTGCGTTCCCGATTAATAATTTTTGCTTGAATAAAATTTAATCTAATCTACGAAACGTGGAAGTTTTGCCTCGCTTTATTCTATTGCCTAATTAAACTTCCATTAGACTTTACGGCATTCAGTGTAGCCATGTCGTGGATGACATCCGTGTTATCATAACTTCTTGGGAGTTGTGACTTTTGTTTGTGGGTTTTACTGTGTGAATAACACCCGTGGGTCTGGGGGTGGGGGGTGGTCTCTTAAACTTGGATGCGGCATCCCCTGGGTGGGCGCATGAGCGGTGAGGCCAACCGGACCGGTCATTTAGGTAACGTTTTTGAATGCAACCCCTCCCCTCTCCATCCCCATCTCTGTCTAGCCACAAGATTACACTTATAAATAAGAACTGTCGAGCTTAGGAGTCACGCCTTTGGTATTCATTGAAACAAGTTCTGTGGCCTTACTCTAATATCTGTTGGCTTGGGTGTGCTGTAGCTGTAAATTTTAGTGGTAAATTGTGTAAATCTAATCTAGTAATACATATTGTTGTTGTTGTTGTGGTTTGTCTGTTTTATACCATAAGATCCTAGCGAAAAAAAACTGTCCCCGAAAGTTGGCCCTCAATTCTCGGAGGCGTGGCAGTGTGGCACGGTGGCAGTCTTGTTAACTTATATTGATCATTCAATCTGTTTGTCTGTCCGTCCGTCTGTCTGTCTGTCTATCTGTCCGTCTGTCTGTCCGTCTGTCTGTCTATCTGTCCGTCCGTCTGTCTATCTGTCCGTCTGTCTATCTGTCTGTCTGTCTATCTGTCCGTCTGTCTATCTGTCCGTCTGTATGTCTGTCCGTCTGTCTTTCTGTCTGTCTATCTTCCCGTCTGTCTGTCTATCCATCCGTCTGTCTGTCTATCTGTCCGTCTGTCTATACATCCGTCTGTCTATCTGTCCGTCCGTCTGTCTATCTTTCCGTCCGTCTGTATGTCTGTCTATCTGTCTGTCTATCTTTCCGTCTTTATGTCTGTCTGTCTATCTGTCCGTCCGTCTGTCTGTCTGTCTTTCTATCTGTCTGTCTGTCTATCTGTCCGTCCGTCTGTCTGTCCGTCAGTCTGTCTGTCTATCAGTCCGTCCATCAGTCCGTCCGTCTGTCTGTCTGCGTCTCGTTTTTTTTTCGATGGGGCATAGATCATCTACAAAAATAACGAGGTTGTAGTCTCATAATCACAATCTCATATTTTTTTGTATATCCAGACAGAGTGGTCAGTCTCGGACAGGTCACCTGGATTCAATGTCCAGCGTGTAACAATGATAAAATAAAAAGTAAGCGGGATGAGAATGGGGAGTAGATTTTCTGGGGAAAAAAATGAAATGGGGTGAATAGGGGGGGGGCGGGATAGGGCTGTGATACTAAAATGATGGACGTCGGGCCCAAACGAGTTTCAACCCCTCAATTAGTTGCCCCGGGATCTTCGATGGCTAATCACGTGATGATTACTTGCGCGACGGTGTGTCTATGTGTGAATGTGTGGGTCATTGTGAGTATGCTAGTGTAGTTGAATGTGAATGTGTGGTTCATTGTGAGTATGCTAGTGTAGTTGAATGTGTATGTGTGAATGTGTGGTTCATTGTGAGTATGCTAGTGTAGTTGAATGTGTGCGTGAATGTATAGGTCAGTGTGAGTATGCTAGTGTAGTTGAATGTGTATGTGTGAATGTGTGGTTCATTGTGAGTATGCTAGTGTAGTTGAATGTGTGTGTGAATGTGTGGGTCATTGTGAGTATGCTAGCGTAGTTGAATGTGTGCGTGAATGTATGGGTCAGTGTGAGTATTTTTGTGAAGTTGAAAATGTGTGTGTGAGTATGAGTATGCTAGTGTAGTTGAATGCGTGGGTGAATGTGCGTATGTTTGTTTGGTTGAATATCTTTGTGTATGTGATAGAATGTGTAGGTGTGTATGTTTGTGTGCGTGTGTGTTTGTGTATTTGAAATGTCTGTGTGTGTTTGTGTGAGTATGAGTATATTTGTGTAGTTGAATATGTGTGTGGGTGATTGTATGCTAATGTAGTTAAATATATATATATATATATATATATATATATATAATGTGTGTGTGTGTGTGTGTTTGTGAGCGATTAAATGCTCACGTAGACCAACAAACGTGAGTTTAAAAATTGAGGCCAGCGCCTGGTCGGAGAAAAGGGGGGGGGGGAGAGAATGAATGAAAAGTAGTTTCTTTATCAGATTCCAGTTAACGACAGTCAAATGGAAAGACGGGGGGAATCGGTCACTCTTCCTTTCTTCCAGTCTATTCCACACCCCCAGCCCCATCCCCACCCCCATCAGACTAGATAGCAAATAGATCGATCAGTCCCGTCCTCACCGTTGGCGACAATCGCTTCCGCACAAAAACACTTCCCCGCCATCTCCCACCACAATTTCCATTTTTTTTTTGTGTCTTTCTTCTCTCACTCTACCCCTAATGATTGCGGCGGGATTGGCCCCCGCGGATCTCTGGGCCCCCAAATGACCCCAATTAGTGCACAGGAGATGCAAAGGGGTGTGTGTGTGTGTGTAGGATAAGGACCCGGTTGGTGAAACGTGAAATTATCGCCACTAAGTACAGACCAAAATGAGCCAAAAAAAAGTTGGTCGAGAAAAAAAGGCCAAAATAAAAAAATAAAAAATTGTCCACTCTGCCATGTTGTATGCCAATTTGTACAGTTTTTTTTTTCTCCTGACGTGGACGCCTGAAGAAGTGTCCAGATTTTGTGTGGCGATTTAAGGTGTTTGTTTGCCGGGTTTTATTGTAGTTTGGCTTTTTGTGTCTTATCGCTGACGCTGTTGTAGTAGGGTCAGCTCGATAGTGCGATGACTCACAGTAGTCAGACTGTCCGCATTGACCGATACGAGCGAACTTATATATATGTCCGGCTTCACTTCAGTTGTATTTCTCGTGTCCGGTACAACACTACGACACTTGGGGAAACACTGTATCTTGACATAGCGCACTCATTGGCTTTAATTTCATAAATTGATTGTGTCTATGAGTCCGTGTACATGCTGTGTGTGTGTGCGTTTGTCTGTCTGTGTGTGTGTGCGTCTGTCTGTGTGTGCGTTTGTCTGTCTGTGTGTATGTGCGTCTGTCTGTCTGTGTGTGTGCGTCTGTCTGTCTGTCTGTCTGTGTTCATAGATCACATTATAAACCATTCGCATTGAAAGGTGGAAATCCAGATCCAAGATGGCCGACTAACCGGTAGGTCTCAAATAAGGTGAGGTCATTGAGATATTGCTGGTGTCCTTACCCCCGGGGGGGGCGGGCGTTCTGGGACTACATATTAAGGTCGTGATGAATTCTGTTGGCAGGTCTCATGACCAAATACAGGTATTATAGTTGGCGGGAATGTCTGGTAATTTCAATTTCATTAATGCGTATAGATAGATGTTGATGGACAGTCTAGATATATAGATTCGTAAATAGATTTATAATATAGATAGATACAAGATAGAGAGATGGATGGACGGATGGATGGATGGACTGACGTGCAGGTGGGATGACGTATGTGTAAAAACCTATCTCGGATAACTCGATTGTGGTGTATTTATTCCAAGTCCAATGATATCGAGTTATGCGAGTTTGTCTACTTAGTGGTACAGCGGCACTGACATGTATCATTTTAATAAAATTCTAAATACGAGGCCTGTGTTACTTTTGAAAGGGGGGGGAGGGGGGGGCAAATCGTCTACTCCAAAGCTCTGTTAGCGCACGTCAATCAACTGTACATTTTTCCGTTTGGATTAGAACAACAGCCGGATTACTTTCACGATGTCAAACTGTCACCGACACCGCGCGATTAGCTGTCACACGGGACACTGTCAATACAGCTCACCCGGTGCTCTGTCAAAAAATAACCAGGAAACGTCATGTCAACCGTACCCGCTGCTCGCGAAACCACCGGGTATTATTCCTGTGCGCCTCTTTTTCTCTTTTTCTTTTATTGTTTTTTTTTATTATTATTATTTATTATTTTAAAATTTTCCTCCCCTTTCGCGATAAACAATAGATTAGTGCTCTGGTCACGTGATGCGACCACCGTAAAATATGACGTATTGATTTCAAAAAGAAGGAGAATAGGAAAAGGGGAGGGTGGGTAATCAAAGAAAACGGGCGGACCAAAGGGAAGGTAACTCTTAATGGTGATTTGTTGTCGATGGTTAGAGTGATCTGACTTGAATGATGTCTTTCGGTTTGCCTCTGTCAGAATGAGAGGTGGGTGGAAATTTACACGAAGACACATAAATAACAATAATTTACTCTTTTTTTTTTACTGACTTTGTCCACCCATCTCCTCCTTCTTCCCTTAATTCTAGTTGATTCGATGTCATAAAATGTCATGCGATGCCATCAGATGTCAGCTCGTCTGTCTGAGCCGTCCGGTGGCGTGGCGCATAATGCTTTCTTTTTTTTTTCTGTCAGTAGCGAAATAAATATCGCGAAAAAAAATAACCTCGGATTATTTGACAGGGCGCCGTGGGCAGTGAGTTGCAGTAGCTGAAGGCGCGGGGTGGGGGTGGGGCGTAATTTGCTTTAAAAAAGGTGATAAACCCAACGAACTTACATGTCATTACTGGTTAACCTCTGAATTTTGCATACCATTACGTGTTGACCTCTGAACTTTGCATGCCATTACGTGTTGACCTCTGAACTTCGCATGTCATTACATGTTGACTTCTGAAATTACATGTTGACCTCTGAACAAAGAGCTGAGCTGCGGGGGGGGGGGGTCGGGGGGTCTGGGGTTGGGAGTTCCGAAAGTTGTCTCCTATTTACCAATCAACCCCCATATTAATGTTGTTGTTTTTAAATGACGCTAGGTTAACGGCGTGGAATCTGCATTTCTGAAAAGAAAAACTTTATCTCACCTCCCCGCGCCCTTTTCCCCTTCCCCCCTCCCCATCCTCCTTTATTTCCTTGGGAAAAAATTTTTTTTAGAACAGGTCGACCCTTTCGTTTTATCGGGGGGCCCAAGGGAAACGATATTTTCTTTTTCTATGGGCCCCCGAAATGAGCCCAGTTATTGCATGGGATATGCAAAGAGATGGGTAAAATGGAGAGTGTGTCGGATGGGAGGACTCAAGGTAAAAAATATAAGAGTTTTTCTATTATTTGGGCTGGTGAACTTTTCTGACGTGCGAGTTGAAGTGAAGGACGGGGGTATAATGGTGGGGGGGGGGGGGCTTGTACGAGCAAACCGACCACACATAAATACACACACACACACACACACACACACACACACACAGACATACTTACAAACCCCCCCCCCCTTGAGAAAAAAAAAGACAAATTGCGTCCCTTAATTCCATGCAAGAGCAGATAATTCCAACTCCAAGGAATATTAGCTTTAATTATCTCCTCCTTAGCAAGACCTTTATATAATGTTTTCTGTCAGTCTTGTACCTTTCTCTTCTCTTCTCCCCCCGGTCGTCGTCTCCCCCCCCCCCCGTCTCTATCTTACGTGTTAGCAGGAATTTTCACATATATGAAATTCTAATTCCTCTATTACATTTTCTTTTGCCCCTGTTGAATTACAAGTTTTTTTTTTTTTGATTATTTTATGAGATGCAGAGACAAACGAACTGTACATTGATTATAGCTCGTCTTGGGTGGGGTGACTTGAGGAGTAGTTGTACGTTTCAATATGCACGGATCGTATTCCATGTGGATTTGACCCCCCCCCTCAAACTCCCATTTAACCCACTCCGATTCCCCACCCAACTTGACGCACATCTAGTCATTGGCTCACTCAGAATATGTGTAGGTAAGGGCGCGTGTGGGGGGGGGGGTACGTGGGGGTCGGGATGTCACGTGAAATTATTTGTAAAAGTCAATTTATGGAAATGTGTATGTTATTTTCACATTGTATTCTCTTTATTTTGTAGTCCCTAAGTAAATATTAGGTAGGTGAAGTAACACGCGATTAATAAGTCTTAATAAGTAGATGTTTATGTTGTATTTACATTTAGCGGACACACACAGACAGACTCACAAGCATTCGCGATGCTACACACACACACACACACACACAGTTACACACAGAGAGACACATTCACATAGACAGAGACACATATTTGCATAGACAGAGATGTGTGCACAGACAGACTCATGCACACGGACGCATGAACACAGACACATGTTCATAAACGCATGTGTCACTGTGTGTGTGTGTGTCTGCCTGTGCACATCCCAGCGCCCAATCGCGTGTTTCTTAGCATTGAGTCCCTTTGTAATGTCGCTTACAACTATGGAGGGGGGCCCCTTCCGCAACTCGTTGAAGACAGGGCCTTCTTTCAACAATAGCCCTCCACCCCCAGGAGGAAGCCTCTATAATCCCCCGTGCACTCTATAACGACGCCCAATTATTGCAGCCTAGAACAGGGGTCGGCAACCTTTTGAGACGAAAGAGCCAAAAAGTTATAATTTACAATTTTCTCAGGTTTTAAAGAGCCACTAAAATTGTTGTTCCAATGTTATGGTATTTGATTTGGCCGCAATTTGACATCGAAAGAGCCGCAACTTGACATAAGAAATAGCCGCATGCGGTTCGCGAGCCGCAGGTTGCCGACCCCTGGCCTAGAAGAATTAAAGAAAAATGTGTGTTGAAACTGAATTTAGATAAATGTGTTCTATTTAAAAAAAAATTAGCAGATAATTATGAAACATAATAACGCAGATATTGATACAGTATACATATATTTTTATGAAGGTGTTAGATATCTCTATACAGTCCTACGTATATTATTAAAACAAACAAAAAAATATCGTTTTGAAACATACATAGCAATTCGCCCTCAGGATTTTAGAATTCAACTTTTTTTCAAATACAATGTGATTTTTTTTTGTTTTAAAGCAGATAAATATCAAAAAAATTATAAAATAATCATTTTGAAACACGTCAATGTGGGGTCTCTTACCTCAGTGGGCTGTTTGTAGGACGGAACTGTGGGCTACTTAATTGACCAGCAAGGTATCCATGCTCTCCTCCCCCCCCCCCCCCACACGGCATGGGAAAGGTTCCACACCCACCACCCCCGCCTTACGACAAACAACGTGTGATTGATTTAAGATATTAAAAATTTGTATGGTCTATTATTTAAACGTGTGTGTTGTTGTTGTTTTTGTTGTTGTTGTTGCATCTTCTTACTTCGTCTCTGTTTGTGTTTGTGTGTGCGTGCATGCGCGCGTGTTGCCGGCTTTAGGTGTGTAGGCGATATAGGCAGCTGCCTAGAGCGGCATTATTTCATGGAGCGGCAAATTTCAGCAAAATAAAATTAAAATTAAAATTACAGGAAATAAAAAACAAATGAGCAAAAAAAAAAAAGTAAAATAAATGAATTTGAGAAAATGTAGGACAAAACACGTCATCGTTCTACATGTTTCAGAATCTCAAAGTTGATTCGTCTGCAACATCTACGGAGAATATGATTGATTGCACAAGATTTGGATCTGACCGAAGTAGTTGTTGTTTTTGCCTCTGCTTAACATAGAAAAGCATAATTTTCTTGAAATCATAATTTTCTTGAAATCATAATTTTCTTGAAATCATAATTTTCTTGAAATCATAATTTTCTTGAAATCATAATTTTCTTGAAATCATAATTTTCTTGAAATCATAATTTTCTTGAAAGCATAATTTTCTTGAAATCTCTTCAATAATTTTTAAGCTTAATAAACATGACATTAGTAAACATGACATTTCAATTTTTTTAAATATTTTTCATAACTTTTTAAACAAAAAAAAAACTTGTTAGAATCCACTACATTATATTTAAAACTTTTATAAAGTTGCCAAAATTTTAAAAATTTTGTTATGAAGGATGAAGAAAAGTTTAAAAAAAAATTATAAATACAACATTTATATTTTCATAATTAGGATTTACTTCAAAA
Source organism: Bulinus truncatus (assembly GCA_021962125.1). Lineage (NCBI taxonomy): Eukaryota > Metazoa > Mollusca > Gastropoda > Planorbidae > Bulinus > Bulinus truncatus. The sequence goes on along the minus strand of JAGDYQ010000002.1, from coordinate 3,657,876 downwards.
TAAATACAAACTGAAGAGTTTTCATAAAAAAAAAATTATGAGGGCGGCATATCTGTCCTTGCCTTTATCACAAAACTGCCTAAGGCTCTGGACTTGCAGGCTGCGGCAGGAATGTGGAAGGGGGGGGGGGGGGGGGGAATATGTCTTTGTTAAGAGTTAATCAAATTTTCCAGACATACTCATAAATAGGGAGAAGGAGAAACGAAGAAAAAACAAGCAATTAAGCCTGTTCCATTCTGGACACAGGACGTGTTAGCGCATTTTCATGTTATGTATCAGTACGTTTGTTAGCTTTCAGTAAATATTTGTAAATTTTGGAAATGTTTATAAATTCAATTGTGTAATGCATATATCTGAAAAAAAAATATTATAAAGACGTTTCTTTATATTTGAAAGAAAAATATTTTCTCATAAATCTAACTAAAAGTGGTTTGTGGTTACTGAAATAGGACTCATAATTGAAAACATTCGAAATTGTAGTCATTTAATCGTCCGAAAACTCCGTCAATTGTTGCATAGCTCTGATACTTTCAATTAAACTCAGAACACAAGCTTACTATTTCATTTGATGAGTTTCTTAATAAATCTTGGTGAAACTACGTGCTGCAGTATTTCGCACCAAATGAATGGGTTATTGAATGTACAAGGTGTAGAATGGGGCCATATATATAATATATAAGCCCCTTAGGAGCCCTGAAGCCCGGCCCTCAGAGGTCCTATTGCGAAATGAACATTTGATGTACACATGGCAGGCCAAGACCTACAAAATGATATATACATCATGGGTCTAGGACTTATGGTTGCTGAGATCTAGGGCGCTCCTTTATTAATATAGCTTATATAGTAAAACACGGTACTTTATAAGCCCCCTTTTACGGCCCTCAGAGGTCAAATCGCAAAATGGAAAAAAGTAATTTCTTGGCAGGCCAAGACCTACAAAATGATATATACATCATGGGTCTAGGACATATGGTTGTTGAGATCTAGGGTGATGACAGACAGACAGACAGACAGACAAAACGGGGACAATAGAGCATTTTTTTTTCGAAAATGCTCTAAAAAAGAGCTGTCGTCTAGCTACAGCGACGGCGGTGTGGGTGGGTGGGTGGGTAGAGTGGGGTTGGGGGGGAGTCTTGATGCTCGCTAAGTATTGATCATGTTTTTTTTTTTATTTCCCTGTTCAATTAAAGAATATGGGATTAAAAATATTCTAATTAGTTTTAGTCGAAGTCATTTGTGACATCGTCCATCCACCCACAATAATTTTTTTTATAGTCTTAACAATATTTTTGACATGTCACCTACATTTCATTCTGCTTCTATTTATATATGTGTTTACTTATTTATTTATTTGTTCGGCAGTTTTTCGAATAAAAAAAAAAAGAGAAATATATTTACATATTTCCTTCCTAAACTAGTTGGTTTCAACTTTATTGCTGGTCATAGTTGCCACACACGCTCCTGTTGAGTGTGGGGAAATTATATTCCTGTTGGGGGGGGGGTCTATCTTATTCAATAGGGAAGGGTGAAGAGCTTAGATACCTGACTTTACACCTTTGCGGTGGGGAATTAATTGACACCCAGAGGTAACGATCGCCGTGCCACTGTCGCTGTACCGGCCAAGTAAAATTGTCTCACTGAAAACGAAAACTGACGCTGCTTCAAAATGATATTTTTTCATAAATTATATGTATAGCAGCACAATGTATATGGTGGATATTTCACACCGTTTATACGTACGTTTAGCACACTGTGTATGGTGGATATTTCACACCGTTTATACGTACGTTTAGCACACTGTATATGGTGGATATTTCACACCGTTTGTACGTACGTTTAGCGCACTGTATATGGTGGATATTTCACACCGTTTATACGTACGTTTAGCACACTGTATATGGTGGATATTTCACACCGTTTATACGTACGTTTAGCACACTGTATATGGTGGATATTTCACACCGTTTATACGTACGTTTAGCACACTGTGTGTGGTGGATATTTCACACCGTTTATACGTACGTTTAGCACACTGTGTGTGGTGGATATTTCACACCGTTTATACGTACGTTTAGCACACTGTATATGCTGGATATTTCACACCGTTTATACGTACGTTTAGCACACTGTGTGTGGATATTTCACACCGTTTGTACGTAGTTTAGCGCACTGTGTGTGGATATTTCACACCGTTTATACGTACGTTTAGCACACTGTGTGTGGTGGATATATCACACCGTTTATACGTACGTTTAGCACACTGTGTGTGGTGGATATATCACACCGTTTATACGTACGTTTAGCACACTGTGTGTGGTGGATATTTCACACCGTTTATACGTACATTTAGCGCACTGTGTGTAGATATTTCACACCGTTTGTACGTACGTTTAGCGCACTGTGTGTGGATATTTCACACCGTTTATACGTACGTTTAGCACACTGTATATGGTGGATATTTCACACCGTTTGTACGTACGTTTAGCACACTGTATATGGTGGATATTTCACACCGTTTATACGTACGTTTAGCACACTGTGTGTGGTGGATATTTCACACCGTTTATACGTACGTTTAGCACACTGTGTGTGGTGGATATTTCACACCGTTTGTACGTACGTTTAGCACACTGTATATGGTGGATATTTCACACCGTTTATACGTACGTTTAGCACACTGTATATGGTGGATATTTCACACCGTTTGTACGTACGTTTAGCACACTGTGTGTGTATATTTCACACCGTTTGTACGTACGTTTAGCACACTGTATATGGTGTATATTTCACACCGTTTGTACGTACGTTTAGCACACTGTATATGGTGTATATTTCACACCGTTTGTACGTACGTTTAGCACACTGTGTGTGTATATTTCACACCGTTTGTACGTACGTTTAGCACACTGTGTGTGTATATTTCACACCGTTTATACGTACGTTTAACTCATATCTGCGTTACCGTGTTTCATTGGTAACTATTTTATATATTTGTAAACTGTCAAGGTTATCGATTACAATGAGAGCTTCGAGCAAGATGTCTGTCCGTGTTAACGCAATGATTGATTTGTCAAACGTAGAGAAGGGGGGGCACAATTTTAGAATCTTTGCCTCAAGGGGGGGGGGGCTCTTAAATTTAAGACAAGCGCCTGAACAGATGGATGGGTGGAGTGATTGTTGTGTAATCGAATGTTAATTACCTGCAAACATCATTGATGTGATGGGGCGGTGGGGGGTAGGGCGCCAGTCGTACGTAGTCCGCTGGTCGTAGTCTGTCGGTGTCCGACATATGGAATAGCAGTCCGCTGGTCGCAGTCTGTCGGTGTCCGACGTATGGAATAGTCCATATCATACACCTCGCAGTTACTGGGGAATTTCGGCGTGTTTCTGCCCCATGACATAGACCGGTCTGCAGCGGCCATCTTGTCAAAAACGTGAGATTCGAACCCGTGGACCAACATTGCCTCGGTCAAGCCTCCTGTATTGACCTGATCGCCACCACCACCACCACCGTCGGATCGCATGCCCGGCTCTAAATTGACCGCGCTTGAAAGGTCAAGTGTCTAGACACTAAACGTTACTGAGGGTTGATCTTTCAGGTCCCCCCTACCCCCCACCCCTCCCACAGTCGTCACATTCACGCAATTGAGGTACGCATCGCTGCACACAGGTCTGGACGCGTTAACATAACAGGCTACGCATGAATGGACCGTCGCCCTACATATAATTCTTTAAAGAAGTCGCTGACTTGGACGACCTGATCTGCCCACAGGCATCACTCCCTACATGCTGTCTCTCCGGGCTGGACTTCGGTCTTCACGTTCGTGTCAGCGCGTCACGCTTGAATGGACTCGTGTCATTTCATCAACTTGAGCCGCGGGGGCAGGGTGTCGGTACCATTCATACCACGGGCTCATCTGATATGACATCACGGCGTTGATCAATTGATTACCTGCTTAGATTTTTCAGTCTTTAATGCCCCCCTTTAAAGAATGATCATTTATCGATGTCATTCGATTATATGTAAATGTCATGTTATTAATTGTAGATGTCGTGGGATTATTAACAGATGACATGCTGTTATTTATAAATATCATGGGATAGTTTACCGATGCCATGCTGTTTTTATAGATGTCATGGGATTGTTAATAAATGTTATGTTAATTTTTTTTTATTAATGTCACGGTAAGACAGCTGAAACAGGACAATACAAGGTTGATATACGGTCACATGGTGTTAGGGTCTGATTAGAAGGAAAACCCTTTTTTTTCTTGGCGCTGCTAGAATATGTCACTTGGCATTGTCAAAAAGACAGGGTTAATTCCGGACTTCTAACGGAACGCGGTGTCGCATGAAAGAGGACATTATCCGATCCTGCCAGATAACAAACAATTGCCTGTACGGCACTAGATTCTGACACTAGACCTGCCCCAAGATGTTACTGTTTTTGTCATATCCTGTCAGCCGGGTAACGGAAATCAAACGACATTAGCGATGACGTTACATTGTCGTGCGTATGACGACGCGGTGTCAAGATAATAGATTTTATTTTCTTGTTTGGCACTTTTTAGATTAACGTCATTTGTGTGGGGCTCACACCAAGAGAGGACTATGTGGTGATGTGGTTATGGTCACGTCACAAGGGGAGTGGAGGGGGGAATAGATTAGACGTGCGGGTCGGCGCCAGCGTTGACACGTGATCATGTGACATAACGAGATGTCGTTGGGTGACGATATCACCTTTGCCTCGTTTTCAGTGACCGGGAGAGCGACACACTGGCAATAGCGAGCTCTCGGCGACACACACACACACACACACAAGCCGCCCCTCCCCCCGGATTATAACAAACCTTCTTAAAACTAGGTGTGACAGATTATGTGACAAACCCCCCCCCCACCCCTCAAGGCTGCCATTTTCATTTGACAAATTTCATTAGGTGATGATTTTATCGCCTTTTACTTCACACGATCACAGAGACTGTGCCCGGGGGCGGTACATTACAAAAAATAATTTAAAAAAAAAAAAAGGAAAGAATTTAAAATAAAAACATCATGAGATCGATCAACTGACCAGCTTTCACATTCAAGGAATTTTTTTTTTTTTTAACTTTCAGATTTTCTTATTCTAAAAGCGTATCTCAGAATTCCCAACTTTTTTACAACATTTTAATGTTCAACAGAGAAAAAAAATGTGTTTTTTTTTTTTTAATTAGATTTTTTTTTTGCTAGAAATTCGCTGGATTTTTTTTAGTGCTGGCAGCCATGTTTGTTGGGGGTGGGGGGGAAAGTTCGCTGGCTAATGAAAATGTATCAAGGGAGTTAATAAGGGGAAATTAGTTTACGGAGTTATGTTTTCTTCTTTTAGTGTTTAAACACACACACACACATACAGACTCAAGGAAGAAAAAGTGAATCCTATAAAAAGTGAGAGAGTAAAAACGTCATTTTGCTCAGGATTAAAGTACGTCACAAAACGACGTCCAACCATTAGCTCAAACATTTTAAATCCCGGCATAAAATGAAACCGTAGCTTTTACCGCTTATACGAGATTGTAACGTCCTGTAATCGAATTACTTGTCGTTGTTTTGTTATATTTTTGTCAGGGCCGTATTGTGATGGGGGGGGGAGGGAAAAGGGGTTCAGACTAAATGGATCACCGCAACCACAGATTTGTTTTTTAATAAATGATGGAGTCCGGTTAGTAAAGGATAATTTGATTAACATTTTTTTTTTTTGAATAGCCGAGAAAGTTTCATCCTCTTGGTTTGAGGGGGGGGGGAATTCACAGACAAAACATTAGCTCATATGCCAAGAGTATGGGTTTTGAGGAGGGGAGGGAGGGGGGTTGACCAGCAAAATGAGTTACTCTTTACATAATGCCCTAATGTTTCCACATAGAATAGCGGAGCTCATTAAATGTGAAAACACAAAGGACCGGATAATTGAACCTTTGTGTTGACTCTACGCTCCTGAGCTCAAAACAGCCCCATCAAACCCCCCCCCCGCCCCCCAGGACATCCTTCTTCTTTCCATGTCCGTATCTTTTGTTGGCCTCCCATCTCAACGTTGTGAGCATGGGGGGGGAGGGGGCGGACCTCGGGTGGAGGTGGGGTTACTTTTGAATGAATTATCTTTTTTTATTCTTAGTTTTTAATATTTACAAATTTGCTTTCTCTCTCTCTCTCTCGCTCTCTCTCTCTCTCTCTCTCTCTCTCTCTCTCTCTCTCTCTCTCTCTCTCTCTCTCTCGTGTGTTCAAATATTAATAAAACTCGTTACATTGGATGTCTTCATAGAACCCTTGGACGTGATGGTCACTGTGATAGGTCGGGCGATGAATGGCTGGAGTTCAATGCTCCGTGGTGGGGGTGGTGGTGGTCAGATGCATTGCCAGGAACAAGGAAGTGTGGTAGCATTGTTAGCTCATTGTTGATGTTAGTTTGTGTGTGTGTGTGTCTGTTTATCTGATGGATTTGTGGCTGAGTGATTGTGATTGTGTCTTTCTCAATTTAGTTGAATGTGTCTCCATGGGACTAATGATTGTGTCTCTTTGATTGTGGCTGAGTGGGTCTCGATCGGCTCAAGATTTTGTGACGATGTTTCTGGCTTTCATTCTGATTTCAGTTTTAAATGTCCTTCATTGTGTGATTAAATGTCCTTCGATATGATTGAATGTCCTTTGTTTTAAATGAACGTCCTTCATTTGGATTGGATGCCGTTCATTTGATAGAATTTCCTTCATCGTAATTGAATGTCCTTAGGTGTAAATGAATGTCCTTCATTGTGATTGAATGTCCTACGATGTGATTAAATGTCCTACGATGTGATTAAATGTCCTACGATGTCCTACGATGTGATTAAATGTCCTACGATGTGATTAAATGTCCTACGATGTGATTAAATGTCCTTCATTGTGATTGAATGTCCTTCATTGTGATTGAATGTCCTACGATGTGATTAAATGCCCTTCATTACGATTGAGCGCTCTTCGATGTAATCGATGTAATTGAATGTCCTTCGATATGATTAAATGCCCTTCGATATGATTGAATGTCCTTCGGTTGCGAATGATGGTGTTCATCTGTGCGATTGCCATTTTTTTACAGTGAGTGATCAATTCTATACGTATATTTTTCAAAGAGCGAAGTTGTGATCCATCATCTCCTTGACTTTTTCTAATACCATGAAATGTAATTTTGTATACATGTATTTTGTATGTGGGTTGGGTGGTATAGGGGGAGGAAGAACAGGGAACGGTCATTTTACAGTTTGTCTGTTTTTATGTCAGCCCGTGTATCTATCTTCATACCTATCTATCTATCTACATATCTATCCGGCCATCTGTCAACTCTGTTTCGTTTTAGTTTTCAAATGTTCATGTTTCGTTGATTCTGATTTTTTACTTTCTTATATTTGTGTTCAGTATGGTCTGGGTAAGCTGACATTTAAATTTCATTTTTATCTAGACTGTCTTTAACTAGACTGTCTTTAACTAGGCTGTCTTTAACTAGGCTGTCTTTAACTAGGCTGTCTTTAACTAGACTGTCTTTAACTAGACTGTCTTTAACTAGGCTGTCTTTAACTAGGCTGTCTTTAACTAGGCTGTCTTTAACTAGACTGTCTTTAACTAAACTGTCTTTAACTAGGCTGTCTTTAACTAAACTGTCTTTAACTAGGCTGTCTTTAATTAGGCCGTCTTTAACTAGGCTGTCTTTAACTAGGCTGTCTTTAATTAGGCTGACTTTATGTAATTTTTGTAAAGAATTCTCGCTCAATTATTGTTCTTTTGGCTGATTAATTATAATGAGTAAAGAAAATCGAAAATATTCAAATTCATCAAATTTCTTCGATTTCAGGAAAGTTAAATTTGTAACTAATTAATTATGCGAGTGGTTACTGAAGTTTTATTGTGTGGTATCAATGTATTTGTTTTGTTTGGAATGGGGGAGGGGGGGCGGTGGTTGGGCGGCGTGGTCTAATGTAAAATAAAATGATGGAACATGACAGATGAACTGTTGTGTGATTGTATGACTAGTGAGGGGTGGACGGTCCATTTAAAAAAAAAGGAGGGGTGGGGGGGGACTGTATTGGTTGAATGATGTGGACGTCAACCGGTAGGATGCCTCCGTGTAAAGTACACCAGCCCCCCCCCCCCCAGCTACTGAGGTAACAACAATAAATTTTAAAACACACACACACACACACACACACACACAATAAAGGGGAAAGAAAAATAATTCACAATGAAATGAACAGATCTGTCTTGAGAGTTATCCCTCTTCCCCCTTTTTACCCCTGTAGCCCCGCCCACCAAATGCTGGTACAACACCGACACTATGTCTTGTTATATGTATCTTGTTATATGTATCTTGTTATATGTATCTTGTTATATGTGTCTTGTTATATGTATCTTGTTATATGTGTCTTGTTATATGTGTCTTGTTATATGTGTCTTGTTATATGTATCTTGTTATATGTGTCTTGTTATATGTGTCTTGTTATATGTATCTTGTTATATGTATCTTGTTATATGTGTCTTGTTATATGTATCTTGTTATATGTGTCTTGTTATATGTGTCTTGTTATATGTGTCTTGTTATATGTGTCTTGTTATATGTGTCTTGTTATATGTGTCTTGTTATATGTATCTTGTTATATGTATCTTGTTATATGTGTCTTGTTATATGTGTCTTGTTATATGTGTCTTGTTATATGTGTCTTGTTATATGTGTCTTGGGGGGAGGGGGGGGTAAATAAATATTCTAAGCAAGGGAGACTATTGTGTTGTATAGTATCTAGCTAGCTGCACTGTGAATGTCTGTTAACTGTAAAAACTGATTTATCCCCCTCCCCCCCCCCCCGATGAATGGTAGCCATGTAACAAGTAGATAGTACTAATACTGTAATGTTTTCATCGGCCGAATGTCAACTGGGGGTCCTAGACTCTCAATATCGACATTTGAAATTGACATTTCAACATGACATTTGAAATATACTTTTCAACATGGCATTTGAAATACTTTTCAACATGACATTTGAAATTCTTTTCGACATGACATTTGAAATTGACATTTCAACATGACATTTGAAATATACTTTTCAACATGACATTTGAAATATACTTTTCAACATGACATTTGAAATTGACATTTCAACAAGACATTAAAAATAGACATTTCTCTTCATTGATTTTTTCCCTACTTCATTTCGCCATTTGTCTCCAACAAATTCGAACAGAGTTTGAACCCCATAAACACTATATTCTTCTCTCACCAATTCGAACAGAACAACCCCTGAACCCCATAAACACTATACACTCATACCTCGCTATACGGCCGCTCGTTATACGGCATTTCGCTATAACGGCCTTCATCATTTATGGCACGTTTTCGATATACGGCCTAAAATGTTTCGCTATAACGGCCAAAAAAAAAAAACACTTTTGTACAGAAGTGAAAAAATTTTGATTATTTTGTATAATGCACCAGGGCATCCTACCTAATTTATCCGAACTATCTGAAGATGTCTGAAAAATACAACAGCACTGATCCAACCAATGGAAAAGGGCGCAATAGTCACTTTTAAGGCACATTACCTACACCGAACTTTCCGTAAACTCAGCATAAGGGAAACCGATAGTGAATCTTCAATTTTGGAAAAACTATAACATCAAGGAAACTGTTGACAGCATCAGTGAATGATGGGAGGAATTAAAATTGACAACAATGAACCATGGATGGAAAAAAGTATGGCCAGAATGTGTAAAAAGTACTGTTGCAGACAGAAGCGTACCTAGGGTGGGGGGAAGGGGTCCAAATTCAAAAGCTCTCCCCGGCCTTAGCCTTAGGCCCCCCCCCTAAAATTTTTTTTTACATTAAATATAAAGTACATTATCTTATGTCATGTTGTCGAATGTCAAAATGCAGGGGCCTCCAAAGAGGGGCCCTAAAACCCCTAAGTTCGGCACTGAATACAGAAGTTAATTTTATTCCTGAAATTAGGCAAAATATTTTGGAAGGTTTGAACGAACGTGATGTGCTTGCTCTACTTGAAGCTGATAGGGAACCTCCTCCTTGAAAACGATCCTGAAGTCAGACGTAGCGCACAATTTCTCGAGGAATTAACTCAACCATTAGCTGTTATAACTCATTGAAGAACGAAATAAAAAAGAAGGCAAAATAAACAACGGTGGACAATTTTTGCAAGCCACGCCCATCCTTACCAGCGGAAAATGATGACGTCATTGATCTGCAGGTTTCCATTTCGTCATTGTCTTCATTTAAAAAAAAATAAACAGATTCATATTTTATGTAACATGACATGGTTTTTTTTTGTTTATAGACTATTGTTGATTGTTGGAGTTGTTATTATTTTATGTACAAATGTATGCAGCTGTAATTTAAATGAAATCAAAAGAGAAAATACATTTTGAATGATAAACCATGTTACATATTTAAACAACTTGGAACCGATCTCATTGAATTTGTATGGATTTGTACTAGAATAATTGATTCATTATACGGCTTTTCGCTTAGCGGCCAAATTTCGTGGAACGTATCTAGGCCGTAAAGCGAGGTATGGGTGTATTCTTCTCTCACCAATTCGAACAGAACAACCCCTGAACCCCATAAACACTATATTCTTCTCTCACCAATTCGAACAGAACAACCCTTAAACCCAAAGAATACTCTATTCTTCTCCAACCGTTACATTCATTCTCAGAAGGGTTGTAAAATATAATTAGAAGAAATGCCAGACCATAATTTCCAAATATAAAGTCCGTGAATAAATGAGAGGCAAAGATAGCGAGCTTTAGGTGTTGGGGGGGGGGTAGGGTTGGGGGGTGGTGGCTGGTATGGGTGGGAGGGGCGCTTCCCCGTTATATATTTGTAGGCTGTTGATGATTCTGACTTAATATTGTACGTACTTTTGCTCTTGTCTGTCTGTGTTTGTGTGTGTGTGTGTGTGAGACTGAATGTCATTATACTACAATCGCACACACACACACACACACACACATACATCTTGTAGACTCGAGCGGAATAAAATTGAATTAACTCACTCCGCCCGGGACATGAAAGTCGAGGGGGGAGGAGGGTATTGTTTTTATAACTGATGAGCAGTCAGTGATTGCAGTCATGTGTGACCCCACCCACCCACCCTTTCCCACTCCACCGCCTCTCTCCAAACTATAAAGTGCACACTTCTGAGTGTTTATTTCTCCTATCTACCCCTCCTCCCCCCCACCCCCCCCCCGCCAAACCCCTTTCACTTTTTTCCAGGATCGGCTTCGGAATAAAGTTCCACAGTCTGATGTCCCCCCTCGGCTCACCCACTCAAGACGTCTAAGTCATTTGTGACCATGTAATCAACGTAGTACCAATCATGTAGTACCAATCATGTAGTACCAATCATGTAGTACCAATCATGTAGTACCAATCAACGATGGAACTTTTTGTAAAAAAAAATGTCACCTGTTCAGTGTAATAGTGATCATTTAAAAGAAAGTGCACGTGTTTTTACATTTATGGGCGTAAAGATGGAATGACCCTTTGGGGGTGGGGTGGGGTGGGGAGGGGTGCGTCAATTGGATCACAACCGGTTGGTAAAGGATAACTCAAGGAAACCAGTAGTTTATGTTTATGGGTTTGGTGTGTGGTTTATAGGTCGTGGATCCCCCGGCACCGCGAGGTTGGGTGCGAGGTCGAATCTCATCGATGTTATGAAAATTGTATGAGATGGGAAGTGGTGGTGGTGGTGGTGGTGGAGGGATAAAGTGTCCAGTTCTTTTAGTCCAGGGATTGGACCGATTTTTTTTTCCGAATCGCGTGCCACAATGGGCTCATAAATTGGACAAGTGGGGCCGCACTTTAATTCGGCTAGAGGGCCATACCTAGAGTCGTTTTTTTTTTATTGCCGATGGGCAATTGTTATCCCACGTCTATCTTAGTCTGTCACTTATCATTGGGTTCAAGTCCCTACTTGGTTACACAGTAACACTCAATTTATTATATTTTCAAATTTGTTTCATTCGTCTTTATTTTTATGTCTTTTTTTAAATTTTGTTTTATAAAAAAAAAAACCTTTTTTTTAAACCCTTCCCTCCCCCCATTGGAGTCGGGCACACAAACACTTTTTTTTACGGTCTTGATATAGTCTGGGGTGAGAAAAAAAAGTTGGGTGGTGGGGATATATAATATAGTGCATCGCTGCATTCTTCTTTAAACACACTGTGTGTGTGTGTGTGTGTGTCTAGCGTTATCTAATGGAGTCCTGCGACCCAGTTACAGATGGGCAAAGGCCTGTAACTGGTGTGAAAGCCTTATTCCCTAAAGCGTAGAAATATTTGTTTAAAAAAAAAAAGACCCACTTTGTAACCATTTGAAACAAAAAAAAATTATTTTTACTTGGCAAAGTGGAGATTGCACTTAGAGGTATGTGTGTGTGTGAGAAAGAGAGAGATAGCGAGAGAGAAAGATAAAGATGTTTTTGTTGTAGAAAGATGTCGGCGATGGAAGGAGGGAAGAAGGAATGATGTTTGGTTGTTGTTGTTTGATCGGCCAGAGGTTGTTTTGTGTGTGTGGGGGGGGGGGGGTGTTGAAGGTATTCTGGGATTTTTTGTCGCTTTTTTTTTCTAGGCTAAGGTGATAATGCAGCCCATAATAAAAAAAAAGTTAAGGGAAAAAAAATGGACAGAAAGAAAGAGAAGGAATATTTCAGTCGATATCTTAAGATGGAGGGAACAATATTGGAGGAACAGACTGAGGGAATGAGGAGGGAGAGGGGGGTTTTTTTGTACTCCCTCCCGATGGCCATTATCTCGTCAAAACAAATTCACAATGGCGGTGGGTGATATTTTTTCTCGTGAAGTCTCTCTCTCTCTCTCTCTCTTTTTTTTTTTTCTCGTTCGCTCGTTTTTGGAGCTGCCGCCTGACACTTTACATTTTTATGTCCGTTTTGTCCAATTACATCATACATTTTTTTTACTTTCTCCTCTACTTGTCTATTGTTCTGACCCAATTACCAGTCGCTGGAGATTTTTTTGTTTTTGTTGGTTTTATTGGACATTTGTACAGAAATGTGAATATTGACATGAATATATTAGCATACTTGTTTGTATTTTACATTGGCTGCACGGAGAGATATCTCCTGTAACCTAACCTGAATACATTTGTGGGTAAATGAAATGTACATTGTCAGTTTAACGTTCATTCTTGCTCATTTTCAACCACTCTCTCTCTCTCTCTCTCTCTCTCTCTCTCTCTCTTTCTCACTCTCTGTATCTCTACCTATCTCTCTCTTACCTCTCCCTATCCTCTCTCTCTCTCTCTCTCTGTCTCTCTTTCTCTCTCTCTCTCTCTGTCTCTCTTTCTCTCTCTCTCTCTCTCTCTCTATTTCTCTTTCTCTCTCTCTCTATTTCTCTTTCTCTCTCTCTCTCTCTCTATTTCTCTTTCTCTCTCTCTCTCTCTCTCTCTCTCTCTTTCTCTCTCTCTCTTTCTCTTTGTTATTCACTTACACATCAATAAAAAAACTGTTTTGACATATTCAGAGTTTTGACCCGTCGGGCGACTCGGTTTTTTACGATCTGGTGGACTGCCCTGAACTGCACTGCATGATGTAGGTCCCGGGTTCAGATCCAGTCACCGTGGTGCGTCCAATGCTTACTGCGCGACCGGCTGTGGTACAAGGGTACTACAGAAACTGTATGGACGGGGGGGGGGTCAAGTGATTTACAGCGCTCATGAATCCCTTCATTTGCGGTGGATACAAAAACAGGTGCATAGCCAAATGGTCACTGAGGGCTAACGGAATTCCACTTACACAGAAACTGCCCCATGACTTTGAACTCAATAATTCAGTTCGTCTCTATTTTATTTCCAGAAATCTGCCCATTTTGTTATCACTTGTTTATCTTCTTCCTTTGGCTCTGCGGCCCCCCTCCCCCCATTTAGGGCCCTGGCCGGCCATACTACTCTTCTCCACTTTTCCCGATCCATGGTCTTCTTCCTCCACTCTCTCATTCCTATGGCTTTAAGGTCTTTCTCCACTTCCTCCAACCATCTGCTTCTTGGTCTGATTTTAGGCCTTTTCTCATTGGGTGTTTGTTGCCTCACATAATGCTTGTGGACCTCTGTTGTTTTCCAGTCTTTCTGTGTGCCCTACACACATCAATCTATTCATTTTAATTTCAGCTGTTATATTTGCCTATACAGGGCGGAATTCTTTCAATGGGGAAGGGGAGAGGAGAGATTTGTGAGTCGTTCTGCCCCCCTCACGTCATCTTTCTATTCGCTGTCTGTGATTTGTATATCTCATACATGGACTGGGTTTTTTTTTTAAAACAGTTTTTGTGTTGTAGTTTTTTCCCTCTTACTTCTTTCCCGGTTGTCCTTTTGTGTCCACTTTGCGCGGTCAGCATTCCAGAACGGCTTCCACTCTGATAAGAAGCCCTGTTAGTGTTATTGTCCACTTTGTGACTATTGATGTGTCCACTACTATCGGGTGAGGAATTCATCACCAGGCTCGTATAGCAACCCACGGTGTCCCCCCTCCATCCCCCCCCCCACCCTTTCTTCCTGGTTTCATCGCATCTTATCTTCTTCCGGTTCATAGCATGCTAGCTAAAGTGGGCGTGTGTGAGGTTTTGGGGGTGGGGGGGGAGAAGGCTTAATGAAGTGACGTACATGAAGTAAATTATGTTGTTGTTGGTGAAGAAAGAAATTGTTTGTCATAGTGTTTTTTGTTGGTGAGGATGTTTCTGTCGTTGGCGTGTGTGTTAAATTGTGAGAGACTCTTAAATGTGATGGTGCGCTGCAGCTGACTCACTCGATGCCGTGCTCGATGCTGTGTAACAATTTATCGCAGCTGTGAGTTACACAAGGTGTAACAATGTATCGCCGCTGTAAGTTACACAAGGTGTAACAATGTATCGCCGCTGTAAGTTACACAAGGTGTAACAATGTATCGCCGCTGTAAGTTACACAAGGTGTAACAAGTGTATTGCCGCTGTAAGTTACACAAGGTGTAGCAATGTATCGCGGCTGTAAGTTACACAAGGTGTAACAACGTATCGCAGCAGTGAAAGATGTGGTCATGGCTGCCAATGTTGCTTGCCGCCGCGACTACCTTCTGTGTTAAATAAAGATGCCGTAATAAAATAGTGTTGTGCAGCTGAACACTTATCCAGTAAGGATGTACAAGATAAATGATACAATGATAAGCGAGTGTTGCATTACTGTGTTCACCTTATCACTCTGTGTACAGAAATAACGAGAATTCTGAGGTTTTGGGGAAACTTTAAAAAAAAAAAGACGTTGAAGACATGCAGATGGATAACAGAAATATTTTGGGATAGCTCTTTGGTGGGCGAGGAAACATCTGTGCGGGGGGAGGGGGAAGGAGGGTGATATGGCAGGGTGGAGGGAGGGAGTAAATATCTGCGAAGCGACAACGCAAAAATTTGAGATGTGATACCAAAAAAAAAATGAAATATGAATCTTAATTAAGTTGGTAAGTATGTGCAAAAAACAAAAATAGGTAAATGATAAGGTAGATTAAGAAAGACAAAGTTTTGATAAGGTAGCCTGTGACAAAGTTTTGATAAGGTAGCCTGTGACAAAGTTTTGTTGTGTTGGGTTTTTGTTGACATTATCGGTACAGGCGATTATTTAAAAAACAAATACATGACCAGTTGTTATTTTCTTTCTTATTTTGGGTCGAGTTTTTGTGCTGCCCAGGGGTGGAATCTAAAAAAAAGCCGCCTCCTTTCTTAGAGCATTTTCGAAAAGAAAAATGCTCTATTGTCCCCGTTTTGTCTGTCTGTCTGTCCGTCATCACCCTAGATCTCAACAACCATAAGTCCTAGACCCATGATGTCTAGGGATTAGGTGTAAAAATGTTTGGGGCTCCCTCAATTTGGGGCCCGGGGCACTTTCGAATTTGGACCCCCCTCCCTAAATACGCCTCTGTACTTAATAAACCACCACCCTATGCATCCAGGCACATAGACACACACACACACTCACACACACACACATAACCAACTAACTGATACATAAAGACAAATAAACTTCTCAAAGATAAAACATAAAAATAAACCAACACATTAAAGACAGACGAATGTATGTCTGAACAGATCCAAGATTATTAGAGGTGTATATAAAGTAATCCACATACTGACGTTATGCCACTGATACATATAAATTTTAAGCATTTTTGCTGTTTTGAAGTGTAGTAAAGGTAATCCACATACCGACGTCATGCCACTGATACATATAAATTGTAAGTATTTTTGCTGTTTTGAAGTGTAGTTAAGGTAATCCACATACCGACGTCATGCCACTGATACATATAAGTTTAAAGTATTTTGCTGTTTTGAAGTGTAGTTAAGGTAATCCACATACCGACGTCATGCCACTGATACATATAAATTTTAAGTATTTTGCTGTTTTTCTTTTTGTTTGTTTAGGTAAAGGCTCGTCGTGTAGCTTCCCAGAGCACTGGAGGGGCAAGTGGTTCCAGCAGGGGATGGGGGAGATAGAGATCACGGACATCAACGTCACTGAACATGGTCACTGCGTCAGCCAGGACGGGAACAACAAGTATCTCTTGCTGAACAGGTAGGTCGAGGTCATGGTCTTTGGATGAAACACGCCGCCCACACGACGCAGCAATGCACAACTATCTACATGCGACTTGTGTACGGATAGGCAGATAAAGATAGGAGTAGATAGGCAGATAGGTATTCAGTGAGGACAGATAATCAGACAGAGAGATAGACATGTAATCAGAGATAGATAGATAGATAGATAGATAGATAGATAGATAGATAGATAGGAATCGCACTGTCAGGAACCGAACCTGCGACCACTATGACAGGGCTGTCGGCTGTACCTACTACACTTTCCACACAATAAATTTAATAAACCAACATTTGTTTTACATTATCGTTGTAGTAGAAATGAATAGTTTGATGCATTTCTCTACTCAGTAAAACAGATTTTTTTTTTAAAGTTTAAAAAAAAAATGTAAAAAAAAAAACAACAAAGATCAATGACGTCATTAAAATATTTTGTTTCGCCATGACTCTGTCCCAGATCACCTGACCTGCTGCTAGCCAAGAGTTGCTTCCGTCAATTAAACGGCCTACACTCAGCCATCTTTAACAGTTCAACTTTAATCTCGTCGTAGCCTCGGGCTCAGAGGCGTACCTAGGGTGGGGGGTCCTAATTCGAAAGTCCCCACCCGGGCCCCAGCTTGAGGGGGGGGCCAAATTATTATTTACATTAATTATTAAGTACATTATCTCATGTCATTATGTCCAATGTCAAAATGCAGGGGCCCCCATAGAGGCCTATTCCCCCGGGGGCCCTTGTCAAAGGTACATCTGGGGGCCCCAGACAAATTTGTATCTGGGGCCCTAGACAAACGTACATCTGGGGGCCCCAGACAAAGGTGTATCTGGGGGCCCTAGACAAACATAAATTTGAAGGCCCAAGTTGTACAATTGCTGGTTTGTTGTTGTTTTTTAGAAACACACTTTGCGTAATGGGGAATTCCACCAAGTGTGTCAGCCCCGGCCTGGACTCAATGATCACTGACCCGTCTGCTTACTTCGCGAATATTCTATTTTTTTTTTGTCACATTGCAAGATTTATACAAATTTAATTACTGATATGTCCTCAAATCTGAGGATTAAAAAGAAGATATAAAACTAAACACGAATGTCCAGGTAATTGCTAAAGATCACAGCCAAACTTGGCACGCCGGTTAAGACATTTGTTCAATTCAATTTCCTTTTTCTTGTTTCTTTCACCACAAAAAGTGAAAAAAACAAAACAGTCTGGGGTAAATACATGTATAAATCAAGCTGTGGTCGGAGGAGGGGCAGAAGGGGGGGGGGGGAGAAACGTTGATCTTTCAATTTGAAACTCTCTTAAGACACTTCACCCCCACCACCACCGCCACACAGCCTTTTCCCTGTCTCTCTCCCTACCCCCCATCTTACCATCTCGTGCTGCAGATAATTTATAGTTTCGTCCTGCGGGTGAAACAGACATGTCGTCTGCTCCAGTCCAATTCTGCTTGCAGACGTGTTTGTTGTGGTCAACATCTGCATCTTGTAAACTTTCCTGTGTGCCGGGCCTAAGTACATACAAACTGGGTGGGGGGGGGGAGGGGGGGTTGAGGTGGATTACAGAAGGATTTTTGATACAAATGGATTAGGAGGTATTGAATCCAGTGGTGTGGGCTTTACGCAGGTTAAACAGTTTGGAGGCGGAGTGAGACAAAGTGCACACATCGGTTTACAATAAATTACGTAGGGACTTTATTTTTTTCCCCCTTATTCTCTTCTCTTAAGTTTTACTCGCGCAGCAATTTATTATCAATTTTAAAATAAACTATGTGTAGGTTGGGTTTGTTTGTTTGGATTGGGAGAGAGGGAGATGTAGGAAGTGGGAGAGAGGAAGAGAGAGGGTGGCTAGGTCAACTTGAAGAGAGTAATTGTTTTTTTTTTTAGGGGGGGGGGGGATTTCTTCGACAGCCCAAGTAGTGAACTAAGTGTATTTGGTGGAGAAGGTGGTCCTTATACACTGTTCCAACCTTGCTGGTGTTCGAGACTTCTGCATCGCTGGCTTGTTTATCACTCTTTACCTTTTCCCTGTTACTGCTGGGAACTTTAAATCGATCAGTTTTTCCCTAACAAGCATTTACAATTATAGTATTGATACGTCGAAAACAGTCGAGATAAAATAAATAATAATAACAGTAGCAATAAATGTGACACAAAATGCTCTACCATCAACCAAAATATAAGTCCTACAAAAACCTAACTGAAAAAGATATGTTCTGTATTAACAAACACAAAGTGTTTATGCGGTAAGGGAATCACCGATTTTCTTTTTTCTTCTATTTTTTTTTTTACGCACTCCTGACCTATGTAATACAGACAGAGAACGTCATGTTGTGGACAGAAAGTCTTCCAGTTATGGACATCAGTGGATCATACGGGCTGTCACCCTGTGGGTCAGCGACTTCATCTGCCGGCTGCAAAGCGGGTGATTAAATCTGGCAAGACAGAATATTGGTCTGTCATCGGTCTGTCAGATCGTCTTGCGTTGGCGCGAGAGCGCATTTACTGCGTCCTTCATCGAACACATGATTTTGTTGTATGTGTGCGTATGTGTTTCTGTGTGCGTGTGTGTTTTATTACAGCACCCCTCCCCCCCCCACACACACACAAATATACAAATAACCGCCCCACCCCCTCCTCGTGTCAAAAGAATGAGGCGTGTAAATCTTCCATTTGTCATGATTCACGGGACGCGTGTGTGTTTTATATTTCGGTGCACTGCAGTTTCCGTTTCTGGCTAGACTCCCATTGTTTATGTTAATCAAGGAAAAAACACAGATGTAAACTTCGGACTTCATTGTTGTTGTTTGTTATATAAATCACACATGCACAGAAAAATCAAATCACCCTGGGGGGAGGGGGGGAATCTTTTTTTCATCTGGCTTGACCATATATGGTCATACATCCACCCAATGGCCAAGTACGTCACGTTTGGCTGTTTCATCCTTCATTCGCTTCACCACTTTCTCTCATTTTTTTTTGTTTTTATTTACAAGTCCCCCAAGTGATGACAAGTTTATCTCTTAGATCCTGTTTACCCACACCCAATGGGACTGGTTTTTTTTTTTGCAGTGACCATCTTTCATCCCCACAATAGCCGATGATAGTCCATCGGCCTTGGAGGCACCACGGGAGACAATTTGTAGGTGATTTGAACTCGCAGTGAGTCGAACCCCCGACCCACACGTATGCAGGTCGTGCTGCAACATGAATATCTCGACCCGTTCGCCCCTTTCCCCTCATTAGCGTCATGCATCAACGATGTTTACATTTCATTTGTATTAATTTATATAAATACTAAGTATATCTGCACTTTGTGCGAAATTTTTTGACCAAATATAACAACTAACAACCCACTGTGACCGGCAGTCCAATATGCTATGTACAATTGTACAACCTTCAGAGTTTCAAACAAGGGGACATAACAACAAAAATAAAAATCGATTCGTAGCCTTCATTCTCTCCCTTGTCCTACCCCGCCTCGCGATCTTTATAAATAAAAAGTAATCGCTAGGTAATGCATCGATCTTTGGGAATATCTGGCACAGTGTTTCTGGGCGAATCCGAGTCTAGGAATGATTATGTGCCATCTGGCACAGCCTACCACCACTCCCAGCCTCCCACCCCTCCCTCTCTCCCTGCTGCTTGTATTCGTGGAACATACGTAATTACCATTGTTATAAATCTGGCTAATTATCCGTTGTCGAGGCGCTGCTCTCGTTTCGACAAAGTGCGCTGAAGTTTGCGTGTGTCGATGTTTAGTTCTGTGTGTGTGTGTGCAACTACCGCTGGTCTGTCTGTCGGTCTGTCTGCTAAGCTTCGGGAAATAACAGATTGTATGAAACTGAAAGACATGTCTTATGTATTTTGGAAAAAACGAAAATAGAGAAAATAACGAGAATATGCTACAAAAGTTTTTTAGGAAGCTTATACCGGACGCATTAAAGATTACCCGAATAGAAACGGACGGGATGCTTTTGAAAATAGTGTTTTGTCACTTTGTGTCCTTGTATTCACTATACCATCGCATCATGTCGAATACTGTACTATCGCATCAGGTCAAATACTGTACCATTCCACCAAGTCGAATACTGTACCATCGTATCAACGCAAATACTGTACCATTCCACCAAGTCAAATACTGTACCATCGTATCAACACAAATACTGTGCCATTCCACCAAGTCAAATACTGTACCATCGTATCAACACAAATACTGTACCATTCCACCAAGTCAGATACTGTACCATCGTATCAAGTCGAATACTGTAACGTTCCATCAAGTCAAATACTGTACCATCGTATCAACACAAATACTGTACCATTCCACCAAGTCAAATACTGTACCATCGTATCAACACAAATAATATACCATTCCACCAAGTCAAATACTGTACCATCGTATCAACACAAATAATATACCATTCCACCAAGTCAAATACTGTACCATTCCACCAAGTCAAATACTGTACCATCGTATCAACACAAATACTGCACCATCGTATCAACACAAATACTGTACCATTCCATCAAGTCTTAAACTATATTAATCCATCATCGTATTCTTTCCATAGCATGTCTGTTATTATTAATGAATTTCAACATTAAAAATATTGAAAAACTTGTCTGTTGAACTCAGAAACTTGCCATAATTTTAAAGAAAGACTCAGAAATTCCTCCCAATGTGATTAACATTTCATAATTTTTTATTTTTTTTTAAATGAAATCTCTCGTGATTTTTTCCTTATTTTTTTTTCTTCTTTCACTTCTTATTTTGCATTAATTTAAATCTCATCCAATTGAACTTTAGTTTTTTTATTTAACAAAACTTGCAACACACCAGTTTCTCCTGAGGCCAAACTCCAAGATGAAAGGAGCCTACAACTTGTCCGGGTCCGCCCAAACACACACACGCACACACACGCACACACAATTCACCTCGACCACATTTTAAAAAGTAAACAATCTTAAATGTAAATTAAAGCTTTCTGTAAAATTATTTTACTGTCGCCCCACGGTAATTATCTCCCTTTGCCCTCATCCGTCTCCTCTCCCTCCCCCCCCCCTCCACCCCAATTCACACCCTAATTTTTTGTCCCCACACAACTCCTTGCAAGTCTGAAGATTGTCCAATAATTTTTCAAGTAGTTGATTTAAACACACACACACCACAAAAACTATTTGGAAAAAAAATACATATTTCAGAGAATATTTCAAGGACCGTAAGATGGCTAGTAAAAAAGGAGGGATCTAGTCATAGGCCCCCGGGGAGGGGCTCTGAAAACGAGCACCCTTATATTTTGCATGAAAGTAATGATTTACGGCAGATGCACCCCTCCCCCCCCCCGGGCTTGTGGGAAAAAAAGTAAACTCCGCACGGAGCTGGCCGCCCCTTCAGCATATCGGTTAATACGTCATAGGTACAGTTGGTTAAATTAAAGTTGAGCCGTCGGTTTGGTTTGAGATTCCCCGGCAATGAAAGAAGGAAAGGAGAATATTGTTGTTGTTGTTTTAAATGCTGGGGAAAGGTTTGTCAACATCTGCCCCGCGGACCCACCATATCGCGTCACACAAGACCCATAAAGTTGCGTCACACAGGCCCACAATGTCGTCCACTCAGAACCACAATGTCTCGCCACACAGACCCACAATGTCTCGTTACACAGGCCCACAATGTCGTCCACTCAGACCCACAATGTCTCGCCACACAGATCCACAACGTCTCGACACACAGGCCCACAACGTCTCGACACACAGGCCCACAATGTCTCGCCACACAGACCCACAATGTCTCGACACACAGATCCACAATGTCGTCCACACAGGCCCACAATGTCTCGACGCACAGGCCCACAGTGTCTCGACACACAGGCCCACAATGTCTCGACACACAGGCCCACAATGTCTCGCCACACAGATCCACAATGTCGCGACACACAAACGCAGTTCCATTTAAGTAGGCGATTTGAGAAAAAAAGAGAACACAAAATAAAAACAAAATTGAATAATACAGAGTTGAGGGGGGGGGGAGAGAGACAGAGAGATAGAGAGAGAGAGAGACGGTGTCGTCTGGAAACTGCTATGACTCAATCAATAGGCGTGTTTCCGGTGGATAACACCCGGGCTAGTTTGAACGAAACATAACTCTTGGTGATCGATCAGTGAAGCAAGCCTCTGTAACGTCCCCTGGAAACAATAAAACCAAAGAACCAAAAAAAAAATTGTTGTTACACTTAAAGAAAGTTTTTAAACAAAACAAAAATGGCTCATTTAGTAAATATCTGTATTTATGTATTAGCATGTTTAATTAATGATTGAAATTTCTCAACTTGAAATCAATTACCGTAAAAAAAAAATCACTTACACTTCGGGAGGGATTTGCTGTTAATCGGTGAATAGCTAAAATAGATTTTAAAAAATATAAGTAAATTGAAAGGTAGATGGTACAGATAGATCTAGTTGGGTGTAAGTAAGGTTACTCTAAGGTTTTAGAATGTTTGTTGAATTCATTTTAACTATATCAACTGTCCACATTATAATTGTGTGTCTTTGTGTATACGCTAGTGTGTATGTGTGTGTCTTTGTGCTCACGCGCGTGTATGTGTGTGCACGCGATCTGGTATCTGCGTGCTGCTCTATCATGGGTGTCTCATCACCTCTCAGTCTGATGCTCGAGACGCGCGATATGTCCCCTAGCCACCCGAGACTTCAACGTGAACTAATCGAGCGTGTCCAAACGAGGATCGCGTTTCTCCCTACGCCCCCGACTCACACCCCCCCCACCCCCTCCCTTAACTCCTGGACCCACTCGCCATATCCTCCAGTTACATCTGCATCGTTTCCGGTCCGGCAATCACCATTCTCTTTCTGGCATAGGCCAAGAATCACACACACACACACCCCGCACACTTTTTTTAAAACCCCAAAGACTCCCCCCTCCCCCTTCCATCACCATTTCCAATACCACACCCCCTCCTCCCAACCCCCCACACCCCCCCTCTGAAAAACCTAATTATAAATGGCCCGTTTTCTAATTAACTCTAAATTTTAATGAGCCCCGGCGTGAAAATACTGAGGCCCCAACCCCACGGCCCCCCTCCCCCTCACCCCCCCCCCGCCCTAAATCTCTGAATACTCTCGAATCAAACTATCCCACTTCACAAAGATCTGTGCTCATGTCTCCGAATTATCTTTTAAATAGCCCCCCCCCCTCCACACACACACACACACACACACACACACGGACACACCCACCGTTCCACCCCTTTTTAAATTTGAAATTAAAAAGAAAATTCCGTTAATCTTTCCTAACGGTTTGAACTTTTCTTTCCCTCTTTCTTTTATTTTCATCTTTATCTTTCTTTCTGTCTTTCCATGTCAGCCCTCCCCCCTCCTTCCGTCATCCTCATTCTTTCTCCCTTCTTTATCTTCTTCACCACCCCTTGATTTAGAATTTTAACTATTTTGAATTTAAGAGTTGCGCGATGCAGATATTGACACTTCTTGAAATGGTGGTGGGAGCAGATGTTGGAAAGCGAGGTCACTTAGTAGAGGACAGAATGAGGAAAAGATGATGTGAGGATGGACGCGTGGTAGGGGAAGGGCGGGGGGGGTGAGAGGGCGACTGGACAATGAGGACAGGGATGGAGAGAAGCCTAAAACCTCTTTTTGGTTCGTTTGTTGTTGGATTTTGTTCTGTTTTGCTTGTTTGTTTTTTCATCTGAAAGACCGGGAGAATGTGACATTTGAAGCTCTTGGTAATTAGGTTGATGCGCATGCGTGAATATACATTGCCTGCTTTAAAACTTTAAGACGGACAAGACATTTGATGCTCTGCGAAACTGGACATTATGTCAGATCCTCACCCAGGGAAAAATCAGATTTAAGGGTGAAGGGTCTGAGGGGGGAGGGAGCGGGTAGGGATCTTCCTTTAGAAAAAAAATAACGCTGATTACTTAACAAACATGCGCGCGCATCAAGTTCTTCTCTCGCTGCTACCACGCAAACGCAGAACACTTCCGTTTTAATATTTGCTCACTCGTTTCCTCAGAAGCAACTATCTGCTCTCTCTCTCTCTAGGTGGACGAGGTCATTTTAATTAAAAATTCAATCAAAACCAAAAACAAAATATATTTTTTTAATAAAAAAGGCTGTATTATTCGATATATTCAACGTAATGGCGGGTCAATAATACCAAGTCAATAGTACCAAGTCAGTAATACCAAGTCAGTAATACCAAGTCAGTAGTACCAAGTCATTAGTACCAAGTCAATAATACCAAGTCAATAATACCAAGTCAATAATACCAAGTCATTAGTACCAAGTCATTAGTACCAAGTCAATAATACCAAGTCAATAATACCAAGTCAGTAATACCAAGTCAGTAATACCAAGTCAGTAATACCAAGTCAATAGTACCAAGTCAGTAGTACCAAGTCAATAATATCCAGTCAGTAATACCAAGTCAATAATACCAAGTCAGTAATGCCAGGTCAGTAATACCAAGTCAGTAATACCAGGTCAATAATACCAAGTCAGTAATTCCAAGTCAATAATACCAAGTCACATCTAGTCTGCCTCTTTATTTTACAATCTTTAACCGCAAACATTGAACGCTTTTTTTTTTGTGGTGTCAATATTCTTACTGCCAAAACTGTAGGCCTATACTACATTCACCGCCTTAGCGGAATCTGATGGGGGTCGTAGAGGCTTCAGAGAGCATCAACTCAAACTTGTACCCCTTCGCGTTATTCGGCTTACTCAGCGGTTCTCCAACCTGTTTCACGACTTTACCCCCAAACGGTGCGAAAGTATATCCGCGGGCGGGTATACTTCTCGAGGTAAGTTCGCGAATAAATGTACTGGAGTGGGCTTTACATTTCTTAATGCGAAACCTGGGCGTGTGGTTTTGGTGATGAGCCACCACGACCTTCTTCAAAACTCTTTGTGTTGTTTTAAAAATCGAAATTCTTAATTGTCGCTGCGTACCACAGCCACGTAGCCTTTCTCGTACCCTTTATGTGTACGAGTATCACCGGTTGAGAACCGCGGGGGGGGGGGGGAAGGTGGGGGGGCTAACCACTACCCAGCTCACTTACCAGAAGCTGATGATGTCACCAAAAAGGAAAAAAAAAAGCCTTATGGGAATTCAGGGTCGTTCTTAAGGGGCAGGCAAGTTTGTGTCAACAACTTGACGCCCTCCAACTGCCACTAGCACTCAACGAGTTTTAGTTTTTGTTATTAAATATGATGCTAAGGGGGGAGGGGAGATCAGGAAAGTACTATTTCCTAGGGCCCCAATTATCTCCGAAAGTCTCTGCCGAAGACCCATGAACGGCTCTTATCATTCTAAGCAAGCAATTCTTTATATTGGAATTCAAAAATAATTGGTGGTGAGGGGGAGGGTATCTAGAATAACACTATTAAGTCTAATTCTTCTTCGCTTACAGGCTTGAAAAACTCGGGGTCAGCGTGTGAAAAAAACGAGGTCAAAGTTATTTGTAATGACGGCAACAGACACGTGCTTGCTGATGCCTTTTCAAAAAGAGTGTAATAGAAGTCATACCTGTAACATAAGCTCTGACCGTCTAACCGTATTCGCATTACATCGGCACGGCCCATTATCCGTCCATTTCCGTCAAATATGATCCTACCTGCGCGCCGTACTTTTTGCCTCCGCCCACCACCTTCCCACCTCATTTCCCTCTCCGTTGCAGAGTCTACTACTGCCTGGCCTTGTCATTTCCACTGGAGATATTGACAGTGATACAAATTTATCATGTCATAGCCCGTAATTATCAATTGTCTCTCTCTCTCTCTCTCTCTCTCTCTCTCTCTCTCGCCCCCCCCCCAACCTGGTGGGTGTGTGGAGGGGGGGGGGAGGGAGGAGTGCGGTAACTAACACGCTGGACAGCGGCCGGCTGGACAAAGAGATGTAATAACAGCTGAGTGTCAGAATTTATTTTTTACGTTATGGTCACCCCTTTCCCCCCCCCCACCCCATAGACAAGTTTACGGTTCTGTTAATGTGTACTCAAAGGCAGCGTGCAATAAAGTTTGGAAGTGGGGGGGGGGTCCATGGAGAGGGGGGAAACAAGTCGTGAGGTGCCACCCCAAGGATGTGTTAGGGGTGGGGGAAGGGGGTCCCTATGTAAGTGTTATGGTCACAGTAACACTGGTAAAGTACTTGTAGTACTTTTTGCTTAACAAAACCGCCTTTATATCTTACTCAATCCC
>JAGDYQ010000002.1:3584623-3630508 GCA_021962125.1 Bulinus truncatus | reverse complement strand
GTTTGAATATAAACTGAATCAAAAATATCATAACACATTCTTTTAATATAACTTATATTTTTGGTCCATGTAATAAAAGATTAGACTTAATTAAGTTTGATTAAATTTTAATACTGCGCTTTAAATAAAATCAGGGGAGGGTACTCATGTTTGAGTCTTAATCTGCCGGCCATCTCTTCAAAGTGCTCAAGGTTATCCTTCAGAATCTATAAATAAGGGAACTAACCCTTCAGGTGGGAACTAAAGTGCTATCCTTGTCAGGTGTTTAAAGGATCTGGTCCGTACAGAACAGATAAAATAAAAACTTGAGTGTTTGTTTTATGTATGTCGGTGCCACCGATTTTGTTACTCTCGTTCAACTCCGTGCGGCAAAGTGAAGTGTGCAATTCTTGCTCTCCTCAACAAACCAAGTTGTATTTGTGCTGTTGTTGTTGTTATCCCTTTTTCTCCCCTCTCTCTCCCCCAAGTCCCTAGACAAGACGCAATCATTGCACCTGAGATAAAAAGATAGTTATGCGGTACGGATGGTAATGGTGTTGATGGTGATAGTGGATGTGGAAGTAGAGTGATTTGACATCACGCATCCTACGTGAGTCAGGAGGATTGCAATGTCACTCGGTATCGAACAATGCTGCACCCTACCCCCACTCCAACAGACGCCCCCGATTCCCCCCACGAACCACCCTGTAACAAAACAACACCAACAAAAAGCAACAACAGACAGGAATAACACAGGATTCTCGTTCAATTGATACATTTCATGGCTCCATCTTTAGACGAGGACTTTAAGGGGGTAAACACAGGCGAGTTATTCAGCGGCGGATCAACTTTGGTCAAAAGATTTTCTATGTTTGAAATACATGATGTCAACAACAAACATAAATGAAAGTGCGATGGTAAACAAAAAATAAAAAATGGCAGTTTCGAGGGGCCTCATGCAAAATTCGCCTAATTCGCCCCCGCACGTTTCCACACCCTTTGGGTGTGTGTTTGTATGATTGTAGACACCCTAAGCAGGGCTGTGATCAGTGTGCCTCATCACACCAAGCGGCCCTGCTATGTGGCCGACTACGGTCGTAGTCGGTGAGCACCCTGAGCGAAAGAAAGAATTAATTAAGGTATTGTAAATAATTTGGGTTTTGCATGGGCCTCCTTTACAATGTGGGGCACCAGGAGAACGCCCGTGCACTCGAGTGGAGGTCGCTGTCTGCTGTCGAAGGTGGTTAGCAAGAGTAATTGATAATGATTATGTACTTTGAGAAAAATAAAAATCAAATAAAACAAACGATTAGAGAATAAAAATGAAACAAAAAACAAACAAAATCAAAACCATGCAAATAAAGTGATATAATATATATATATATATATATATATATATATATATATATATATATATATATATATATTACATTTTAAATTGAAAAATCTATTTTTATTTCAAGAGTCAGAGTCCAAGGAGTAACTTCCCCTGAGACTGACAGTTACCAGATGACGTCGATTAAGTATTTTTAAACTTTGAGCCAGATTTTTAATCATCTCCGGTTTAAAGAAAGATAGAAAAAAAAAACAACTTGTGCGTAGAGGATTGGATGTGTAGTGTGTGAATTTATAAATAGAAATGGAACATTTTAATTGGCTGGAAGAAAAGTATAAAAAGAAAAAGAAAATATTTGTTGATATTTCATTTAGTTATATTTTTTTAATGTATTTGATTTTTGTTGTTGCAAATTCACACAAGAATGCAGTTAAAAAAATGAATACTAATTGATGTTTGGCATTGCTCGCATTTGATTACAGAATAACTAGAGGAAGAAAGAAAGAAAGAAAGAGAGAGAGAGAGAGAGAGAGAGAGAGAGAGAGAGAGAGAGAGAAGGGAGAGGGAGAGTGAGTGTGTGTGGTGTGGGCGTATAGAGGTGAGTGAGAGAGAGAGCATGGTAAATGAAGACATAAGACTGATTAGTTATTGATTAAGTTATCGACAGACATAAAAGTAGAAAGTTAAAGATATATTTAAGAAATTGCGGGGGAAAATGTTTTAATTTACTTGTGCAACACCATTTCGCAATGACCCCCCTCCCCCACCCACCTAAATCAAAGCCTCTCTCTCTCTCTCCCTCCCTCACTCTATGTTGATTAAGTCGAGAGATTCTCTCTCCCCCCCCTCCCTACCCCGTACCAATATGAATACTGGCGCCTAAAAGACCAACTTTAGAAAGCGTCATTGTTATCATACAAAAGTCTGTCTTCGGAGGAAGAAAAAAAAACAAACAACAGACAATGGTGTCTGCGATGGAGCAACAAAAGAAGACATGAAATAAAATAAAGTAAACAAAGTCGTCTGTCTCTATCAGAGAAATCTGTCTGACCTAATGACATTGCCAATCTATCACGAGCTCAGACCAAATAGATCAACGGTATAAATACAAATAGTAGGCGGAGGGGAAGGTGGGCGAAAAAAAAAGGCGGGTAGATATTGAAAAAAATTAGGAAAGGGGGGGGGGCGCGGGCGGGAAGAGGAACGGCGCTTTCAAGTCTGCGTCGATGACGTTTTCATAAAAGGGGGCGGTAACTCAGTTATAGTAAATGTAAGCATTAAGCTGAATGAGGAGTTGTGTGTGTGTGTGTGTGTGCTTCTGTGTGTGTGTGTTTGTGTGTGGCGTTTCGTGGGAGAAGAAGGAGAGTGAGTGGGGGGGGGTAGGGAGGGGGAAGTCTGGTGGTAGGAGTTTTTTTTGGGAAGGTGGCGGCTTAGGGGGGGAAAAAGCCCGGCCCCATGGCCAAACGGAGCCGCCCCCCCCCCTTCCCTCGAAATATGAGAGTCTCTGGTATGAAATACAGACTAGAGTGAAGATTCTGGAGCTCCGAATTCGACTCCCCCCCCCTCCACCATTCAGACAGTAATTCTACCACAGCCACTGCGTCTGATCACCTGCCCTTATTACTGATAAAGGACCGTGGATAGATAACAACGGTCTTTGCTGTTATCTGGCTTGTTGATACAGCGATGAAGATTCTGAATGCACTGCACCTTAATTGTTGTGTCAAGCAAAATCAATGTTTATCTTTTCCGGGAGTTGGGGGGGGGGTGGGGGTGGGGGTGGGAGGGAATGCTTCAACGGGAATAGCCTAATCGTCACCCTTTCCCCTGGTCTTTTCTCTATTCTTTCAGTCTATCTCTATGTTTTTTCCCCCTCTCTCTCGCTCTGTTTTTCTTGTATCTAGATTTATTCTCTGAGGAATTAAGGGGGGTGGGGGAAAGGGGAGAGAGGGGGGTGAACGATGTCACAGTGAAATCCCCGCCATCAATGACTCAATTTATGTGACTCAACCTTCTCCAATTAAAGTAGTGAATCAACACTAGAGCCCCTTCACTTCAACGCTCCTGCCACAACCACTGACGACAAAAACCAGTCTCTAATGATAGTAAATCAATAAAAAATAAATTACAGTAATGTGTAAAAAAAAAATAATAATGACCTCATAAATTAAAACGTACCTGGCCAATCAACTTATCAATGCCACTTTGGCTTCTTTGAAAGGACGAGAAAAAAAAATAGTTCGCTCCTGGCTATCGCCGAGAGACAATGTGTGCGGTGGATGTGGTAGTGGGAGATAATACGACAGTAATGGCGTTGGACGTTAATAATCTAATTTGGTGATAGTCTCCCTTTGGCCAGACCGGTACAAAATGTGTGTACCCACTGGTGCCATGCGGCATAATTAAGTTTTTTTTTTTAAAGCCAAGCCAGGTTATGTATAAACATCATCATTTGTAATGTAAATAAACCGATCTGTATGCGGACACACACAGACATTTGGTGCTGGCAAGTGTTAATTTTGTTTTTTCTTCTTGCGCCATTATTTATAACGTATACCTCCTAACTAACTGTATGCTGGGGAAAATTCCTGTAAACATTCATTCAAAATGGCTGTCACTTATTACGATTACTTTCAAAGCCGTTAAGTGGTGGGTGGGGGAAGGAGGTGGCGGGAGAGTGGGGGGCTAAGGCTGAGACTTAAGGGACCCTAGGCAAAATATCTTTATGGGGGGCCACTACATGTTTGATATGAGTTACTACTGTTAGGGCACTCTATTGAAGTGAGGGTGGGGGAAGGGGGGAGGGGGATGCTGGCCTATGGTTACAATGAGTCTGATACTCACAAAAATGGGTAGGGTATTACATAATAGCTTCCCCCCCCCCTTTCCAGTTAAACGAAGCCTCTTATTCAGGTTTTAATGAACTTTTTTAAATGTTAAATTTCACACTATTTCAGTTTCAATTTTCTTTCTTTTTTTGTAGAAATGGCTTTTGAGTTCTGAAGTTGGAGCAAACGGTTGACATCTCTGGCGCATAGGTCAGTTGCTTCATCTACACAAAAGTAGACTAGGAATTGATATGACGTAAAGGAGGCGATTATGACGTATTACCCACGTGGCTGAGAGTTAAAAGAGGTAGATCGGAGTACTGTACTGCGACAGGTTCGAATCTCAAAGTTACCCTTGCTTACGATTAGTTCCTAATTCTTTAAAAAAAAAAAACTCAATGAAATATAACCGTCTTCCAATGATACATACATTACTGCTACCTACTGACGTAACAGTAGATTCAGTCCCACGACCTACCAGACAAGGTGGGGATGTTTGTCTCTTGACAATATATATAAATAATAGCGATTAGGGCTCTGCGTTAAATCGAAAGTAAAGAGTAATTTATTAATACAACAGTATTCCAGTTTAAAATACAATCATGAAAAAAAAATCGGATACGCACGAAATCAAAAATACACCAGCCTACCGATCAAGCCTAAGGGGATATAACTCTATGCAAAGGTTTTTGCAGGGTACAGCTACCATATAATAATATATTATCAGTGATATAATAGATTTAATAAGTCATGTTCTACATTCATACGGTATTTAAACAACGACCTGTCAGAAGTCACATTCAAATGACACAATGACTGCATCGAAGTTGACATTGCAGCGACACATAACTGCATCCGAGTTTGACATTTAAATGACACATACGATCGACATGCAAATGGCAGCAAATAAAAAAAAAAGTCCATTTCTTTAATGAAATTGTGGCTGATATTATGGGACAACATGCATTCCGTGGGTGGGGTGGAGATACGGGACTGCTATTTGCTTTTTTGTCACAGAACCAGCGTCCATCCTGCTGACCAAATGTAATTTCGCCAACCAACTGGTCATCTTTGTGTTTCTGATGGCTAAGTCCGGCAGCCGAACGTCGTTGACCAATGGTTTGTGTTTTCTCCTCTTTTTTTTTTTGTTCTGTTTGATTTTATGCATTAGAGATGGAGAAACACGAGCGGCTGTTTGATTGGTCCAGGTCTTTCATCAGAGCTGGACCGATGACCATTAACTAAACTACTATGTCCCCGACAGCTGGTGACCCGTTTAACCCCCTTGCCAGCCAGGGGCGGCGGTCGCACAATGAGGAGAGGTGGGGGGGGGGGAGAGAGAGGGTGATGGTCAGTCCGCACTGTCAACACCATCTCTGCCCCGCTCGAGTCACCCGACGGCGAGAACCGGACGCATGTGCAGTTGTACACTTCCGCTATTAGAATATGCTGATTAGATTCCGTGGTGCTCACGCACACAGACACACGGGGACTGGAAAGATGCTCACTTCTACTTATTAATAACTATGTCAAACATTCATGGCGACTAAAGTAACCAATCCTGCTCAAAGTGGAGTGCACTTCACCCCCCCCTCTCCCCCACTTCCGTCAATAGCACCCTGCTAGTCTCATGAAGCCAATTAACTGTGACATTTAAATGCACGGGGCTTAGGACATGTTTCATATGCAGGGCCTAAGACAAGTGTCATATGCAGGGCTTAGGACAAGTGTCATACGCAGGGCCTAGGACAAGTGTCATATGCAGGGCCCAGGACAAGTGAAATATGCAGGGGCTAGGACAAGTGTCATATGCAGGGCCCAGGACAAGTGACATATGCAAGGCCTAGGACAAGTGTCCTATGCAGGGCCCAGGACAAGTGACATATGCAAGGCCTAGGACAAGTGTCATATGCAGGGCCCAGGACAAGTGACATATGAAAGGCCTAGGACAAGTGTCATATGCAGGGCCCAGGAAAAGTGTCATATGCAGGGCTTAGGACAAGTGTCATACGCAGGGCCTAGGACAAGTGTTATATGCAGGGCCCAGGACAAGTGACATATGCAAGGCTTAGGACAAGTGTCATATGCAGGGCCTAGGACAAGTGTCATATGCAAGGCCTAGGACAAGTGTCATGCAGTGCCCAGGACAAGTGACATATGCAGGACCCAGGACAAGTGTCATATGCAGGGCCTAGGGCAAGTGACATATGCAGGGCCTAAGACAAGTGACATATGCAGGGCCTAGGACAAGTGACATATGCAGGGCCTAGGACAAGTGTCTTATGCAGGACCCAGGACAAGTGACATATGCAGGACCCAGGACAAGTGACATATGCAGGGGCCTAGGACGTGTCATATGCAGGGGCCTAGGACAAGTGTCACAGGCAGGGCCTAGAAGAAGTGTCATATGCAGGGCCTAGGACAAGTCTCATATACAGGGACTAGTGTCTTAGCTGTAGGCTTTACAGTAAATATCATAAGACCAAAGGCTCTTATCGTAATGCGAGAGGGCCCGTAAGGTTCGGACCTGTGCCGGTTATCATAGTTACCACATTCAAAGGGCGCCACTGTCTGGCTCAGTTTGCTGTTGTAAATCGTTTTCAAACTGTAACTGAAATGTGCGATTTAACTAGGTATTATATTTTACCCATGTGAATCAAATAATTAATTTAATTACACTGCAATATTAAACAAGCTATTTAAATATCATTTTAAAATGCCAGTTTAATAGACGATTTCAATATGTCATCCCTATTACGATAAACATATTATTATTTCTATACCTATTTCAATCATTGCCCTTCGTCCCAACCATTAGCGAAACAAATACAAACAAGCAAACAAGCCAGACATTACGAAAGTGGCTCTGCAGTGGAGCCCCCAAGGGCAGAGAAAGGTTGACAGCCCAAAGACCACTTGGGGAAGGTCTTACGAGCGAGAGATGAAAAGTTGCAACCAAACATGGGGGAGAATTGAAAAAAGGTCTCCCAACAACAGAGTGCGCTGGAGAGTGGTTGCAGGGTCACTTCGCTCCGCAAGGAGTTCAAGGAACTAAGGTCAAGTAAGTCAAGTCAAACATCCAGACGGATAGACAATGCCTATATGATGCAAAAAATAAATACATTATTTCAGTACGGCTCGTATGGGTGTTCATTTTAAGCTGTGTGCGTGTTTGCGCAAACACAACTCACCAAGCACGCGCACACACAACTCACCGAGCACGCGCACACACACACAACTCACCGAGCACGCGCACACACACACAACCCACCCAGTACGCGCACACACACACAACTCACCGAACACGCGCACACAAATTACACGCAAATCTTTCGTTCAGTAGGTGTATTTACTGGTCGGGCGGCGCACACCCAATATTATTTGCCGCACAAAGTCTTATCAGATGGAATATCGGTTCGTTCCATATTTTGGGTTGGATTGGATGTAAATGCACTCTTTGATAATCACCGCTAGAATAACATTTGAAAAACTCTTTGAATGTGAATTAACAAATGTGAATCTCTGTAACAAAACAACAACAACAGAACAGGCTCTTTAAAAATCAGGACCGGGTGCCGGTATCTAATAAGATTTTGACCGACACCCCAACCCCTCTTATAATCATTCACTGTGTTATTACTTCTTAGTTATTGTTATCATTATATTAATAATAAATTATTAAATGGCATCATTAGCTGTAAAAGGGGTCTTCAAAGTTTTCTCTCATAGCCTCGAGGGGGGGGGGTGAAGTTCAAAGGGTCGAAATGTGACCTTAAGAATGACCCCCCCAACACACACACACAGACCAGGCTTTTAATTTCTGACGTCAGCGGGCCGTGCCCCGCCCCCCCCCATGCAGTGACATTGTGACGGCCCACAGACAATCATTGCCTGGATGTGACAGATTTTGACATCCCACGATGACTACCCCCTCACCCCACCCACCCCTTTCCCAAACGTGCCCTCACGGCTCACCCCCTCAAACTAAAAGGGGCGGGGGGGGGGTGAAGGGTGTGCCTGAAAGGGGTTGTTGAAGGTGCTCGGAATTCGCCGGAAAGTTTCACTAATTGGATTAGGAAGTAGAAAGTAGCGAGGGAGAGAAACTTTGGACCAGAAACGGGGGTCCGTCTCGTCTGCAAAGATGGCATTCAATGTTTAATGACTTCGCGCTCTATGCATACCCTCTCCCCCCTCCCCCCCTCCGCGCCTTTCACTATCCACACCAAACCCCGGGGGGTAGGGGTAACGCCCCAACTTTACTTCCGCCGTCCGTAACAAATGCCACCCGCCCCCTCCCCCCCCCCTTCCCCCCGAGCGCTTGCCATTTATTAAGTCGTTAATAGAGACAATTATGTGATAATATGAGAACCTTTGAAATAAAATTAGAGGCTGATTGGGATACGGGCGTGTGGGATGACTGAGGAATTACTTGTCAAAAACTTCAAAGATTTGTTTCATGTTCCATGAGCTAAATACACCCAGTTGAAGATAAAACGCTCAAAGTCGAGCGCAAGCTCCCAGCTTTCACTAATGATTAAATACAACATTTTTTTTTGTCATGTCACCAATTTTCACTGCCAAATGGAAGAGATGTGAAACATTTTACTTGTGCCTGTAGTCTTATTTGCACCATTGGTATTTCGTACTCATAGTCATAACTGCAGTTTTAAAAAACGTATGGACTTGTACTCAGTGGCGTTTTAAGGTCATCGTAGGCCCTAGGCACTTTCAAAGTCGTAGCCCCCCCTCCCCCCGACTTCATTTTTAATATTTTTCAAGAATGCACCCGCACTTCATTGCGATTTGAACTCAAAATAAACTTTGAGGACGTCATATGTGACTTTGCTAAGACAAAGAGCCGAAAAGTTGACATACTGTAATTTACAGATCTACAGCACTGCAGATTGACTTGCTCAGATGCTCATCTCACACGGTTATATATAGTTACTTTAATACAAACATTAAATTTTAATGGCATTCTGAACTTGTTTTCACTTTATGTTCTGGCTTTCGTAAGGCACACTGCCTACTGTGCCTAGTTGATAAAGCGGCCCTGCTTGCTCTCATACTTGCACCTCGAGTACTTAAAATCGTACTTGCATGTAAGTTGATAAGGACATGAGAGAGAGAGAGAGAGAGAGAGAGAGAGAGAGAGAGAGTAACAGTGGTAACACAGCCTAAGAAGAAAGTTTGGAGAGTATAGTTTGAATATCGACATAGCCCTGACACTTAACAATGACGCATTAGCGCTATCTGACGTAGTACACAATAATAGGTCACGTGTCTGTTTTTTTTTTATTTGTGTGCAGTAGAGTGTCAGCTAAATATAAATAGCGATGAGAAAATCTGGATGGCTGGTAGCGCTAAAACCCAATTCACAGGTTCGAATCTCTTAAGAAACTTGTCGGCATATCTAATCGAGTAACAGTCACCTAAAGCTGAGCACTACAGACGACATGTACTCAGGGTCGGATTTATAGATGGCACGACTAGGCCAATGTGGAACGTTCCAACGTTCTGTGAAACCGTTAAATTAACGATATAACTATAACATTAAAATTGAAAGTTAGAAGAAGATACATGAGACAGATTTGCTTTATAAAATATCGTACCTCAAGTTAAAGATGAAACTGTGCGAGTTTCGTTGTTGCTTTGTCTACACAAAATAAAGTGTTATTCTGGTGGGAAAA
Organism: Bulinus truncatus; assembly: GCA_021962125.1. Taxonomy (NCBI): domain Eukaryota; kingdom Metazoa; phylum Mollusca; class Gastropoda; family Planorbidae; genus Bulinus; species Bulinus truncatus. The sequence continues at coordinate 3,620,675 of JAGDYQ010000002.1, read as the reverse complement.
ATGGTGAGTAGTTGGCTAGTAGTATAGACCAAAATAGTTTATACAACATGACCACAGACTGCACAGTGCTCACACACACACTGACACACACAGACAGACGAAAAGCTAATCACAGTTACATGATTGCAGGGGCCTGTACTCCATTTAAAGCAGGCTGACACATTACATATTACACACACACGCGCGCGCGCGCGCGCACAAACACACACACACAGAGAACAGGGAACTCACGGACAGTGACAACTGCCGTCTGTCTGAAACCAGTCAGGTCTGGAAGACAAAACGCAGCAATCAAAGGAAGGGGAGCAGAGGAAGGGAGGGGGGGAGTAAAAAGAGAAGAAGAAGGAAATGTCTTCGTCTTCTTGACAAGACTTAAAACAGAGACATTTTTGGTTCTGGCCAAACCGAGTGTGTTTGCATGGATGTATGCTTGGATGTATTCTTAGATGTATGCTTGGATGTATGCATGAGTTCAAGAATACACGTGTAGCAGCGACAATTTTGAATTAAGCCAAACTGTTGGTATGGGTGTATGTATGCGTTCAAGAATACACGTGTAGCAGCGACATTTTGAAATAAGCCAAACTGTTGGTATGGGTGTATGTATGCGCTCAAGAATACACGTGTAGCAGCGACATTTTGAAATAAGCCAAACTGTTGGTATGGGTGTATGCATGCGTTCAAGAATACACGTGTAGCAGCGACATTTTGAATTAAGCCAAACTGTTGGTATGGGTGTATGTATGCGTTCATAATACACGTGTAGCAGCGACATTTTGAAATAAGCCAAATTGTTGGTATGGGTGTATGCATGCGTTCAAGAATACACGTGTAGCAGCGACATTTTGAATTAAGCCAAACTGTTGGTATGGGTGTATGTATGCGTTCATAATACACGTGTAGCAGCGACATTTTGAAATAAGCCAAATTGTTGGTATGGGTGTATGCATGCGTTCAAGAGCGTATATGCTTGTGTGGGTCTGTTTGTATGTCTGTTGTATGTGTTTGATAGGTTCGTGTGTCTGATAAGTCGCAATTTTTTTATGGTTTGTATGAGTGTTTACGTGTGTGTAAACACAAGTTGTATTCACATATGTATTTGTATTGTGCGTATGTTAAACATGTGCTAAGTCCTCGGGCTAAGCGATGTACTGGTGGGGGTGGGGTCACGGCCGTTTCGATGTAAGTAACAATTAGACAGAAGGATCACACCCAATGGCAGATTGAATGTGTATATGAAATAATACAAAGTTAATGTAAACACGGTGTTTATGTGAATGATGGAAGATGAGAGGAGCACATGCCGAATAAAGCAGCCCGATAGGACGTGCCCGGCCCGCGGGCATTAGATTGCTCCTACCTGGCTTAGGGTACGTTCCCTGGCCTGTCATATCGTTATAAACGTCTTGAAGATGTGCCTATAATTATCTTGTATAATTGAATATACATGTGTCCGTATGTGTGTGTGTGTGTGTGCATGTTTGTATGTATTTCAGTATATTAAGTGTGTATGTAAACATGATTTTAGTGTGTATGTTTGCATTAAGTGTGTATGTACACATGAATTTAGTGTGTATGTCTGCATTAAGTGTGTATGTAAGCATGAATTTGGTGTGTATGTATGCATTAAGTGTGTATGTAAGCATGAATTTAGTGTGTATGTCTGCATTAAGTGTGTATGTAAGCATGAATTTAGTGTGTATGTATGCATTAAGTGTGTATGCATGCATTTAGTGTATATGCATGTATGCGTTTACCGTGTATGAATTTTACATGTTCCTTCATCTTTTCGTAAGTTTGAACATTTTTATATTTTCACGTTATTGTGACAAGTCACGTCCATGTTTATGGTAGGAACACATTTTGAGAAATTATGATTAAAAAAGGAAAACAATTTTAATAGAGTACATATTTCTGATTTATTGCTTTCAAATTTCTTTTAAACTTTTTTAGAAATACTTCCATAATGGCAGCTCAAAGCACCATGGCATTCGGCACAGTGTAGAGTACTGTAGAGCATCTCATGATACATTTCGCGATCATTGAGTCGGAGATGTTCACGCAACTTGAGGCCACAGTTGCGGGAAAAAGAAGAAAAGAAAACGATGTGGCAGCAGGGCGTTGGAGAGGGTAACATAGAACATGGTGGGGGGTTGGTAGGGGGACGGGTGGGGTGAAGGCGGAAAAAAAACACACCGCGAGGAGGGGGAAGGTTTGTTTGACAGAAGTTATCTGTTTTTTTCCCCCTTTCTCTCTGCGTCACCTCCTACCCGCCTCCCCCTCCCCCTCCCAATCTCTCTCTCTCGTCAATGTTTGTTCAGTAAGAACAAAACTGAGGATAGACCCCGGGGGGAGGGGGTGAACTCTATGATGTCAGATGTTTAAAAGACCTCCAGGAGCGTCATTTAGAGAGGGTAGTGAGAAGATCAAGTTAGATAACGGAGAGAAAGAGAGAGAGAGGGGGGGGGGGAGAGAGACAGCGGGATGCGGTGAAGAAGAAAGCAATGAATGACGGACGGCTTAGGGTAGATTGAGGATCCGGGAGTTTGGGGGGGGGGTGAGGGATAGAAAGAAAAAGTAAAGTGTAAAATAGAAAACTTGTTAGAATGAAATGAAAAAAAAGAATGAAATGAAAAAAAAAAAAAGAAATTAGCATTTAAAGAAATGATCAAGTTTGTAGTGATGAAGCCAATGACGTTGTGTGACAGAAGTTTGCGACATGGCAAAGGACCGTTGACGTCATCCTCGAGACTCTCCCCGTTGGATGGACAATACATTTTGGCTTCATTCTGGTCAATCGAGAAGAAATGGAGAGAAAACAAAAAAAAAAACAAGAACGGGGTCGGCAGTGGGAGGAATGGAGGAAAGGGAGGGGGGGCGTAGCAGGTCATGGGGGTCAGGGTCGGTGGTGGAGAGGGAGGGAGGGTAAATAAACGGAAGACATTTTTAAACAAAAAAAAATTGCGATGAGAAATCCGGAGAGGAAGAATGTTAGTTGAATATAACAAATTTGTAATGTTTGATATAACTAAATTACTGGGGGAGGTGGGGGGATGGGGGTGGAGAGATAATAAACACGCATGTTGGAGGGGTGGGTGGGAAGGAGAGAGAGAGAGAGGATTGGTGAATGAATCAGTGTGGAAGCGTTCATCGGCGAATGTGTATAAAATCGCTAACAGCAATTGAAGTGATCAAGTCAAATGGATATTTTCCAATAGATCGAATGGATGGATTCCCAATCTATATATATATATATATATATATATGCAATGTTAAATATTATCAAGAGATACGTTGAAGTGTAAATAGATAAAGTCAATACAAACTTCGGTCAAGGTTTTGGTGGCCTGAGTTGTTCATGGTTCCATTTAAATTAAGCCAAATGTTTTGAAAGTTGTTAACGCAGAAATAAATCGACTTAAACAACTAACGGAACCAGGCCGTTGAATTTGGAGAAGTAAAAACTGGAAGCGTGACACTTGTTGTCCAGCGACACATCGGACTAAGACAAAAAACAAAAAGGACCAAACTGTGAGGGTAAGAGTAAGTAGGGTAGTTATGAAGGGAGATAAGAACGACACCAGTCTGACGTAGAGTGACTGCCCTTGTGTGTGTGTGTGTGACGAAGCACCATGTTGACATTACATTTAGCCGTGCTTACGCAACGTCTGGGAGTTATGGAACGCGACCCGTTTGTAAATCTATCAGGTGTCAGTGAAAAATCATATTGGTCTATAACTGGTAAATGGTAGGAGGGGGTGGTGGGGGGAGAAGGGGAGTTGGGATGGGGGGTGGGGTAACAGACTCATTAACTGGGCCACGTTATTATCTTTTTAGATGAAACAGTATCAGATATTTAAAATTCCTACTCCCCCCCCATCCAACCCCCCCCATCGTATTCTCCCTTCTCCCTCTCCCCCCCTCCCCCCCACCCACTTCCATTTTTTTACCCAGGTCAACTTGAAACCCTCAACGCGACCCTCGATCTTCGACGGAGCGATAAAATGCAGGAAATTGGAAAGTCTTTTTCACGTCAGTGGACGAACAGGAAGTCAACTTCTTTCTGCGGCAACATACCAGGGTAAGATGATGAAAGAGAACGCCCCCTACCTTCTCCCCCCCCCCACCTTACACTCAGACCGATCTTTATAACCCTGGAAAAAAAAAGTAGAGCAGGCAGGGTTACCTGCTCGTTGATCTGTTCACAATATTTGCACGAGACGTTAGGACTGAAAACTAAAAACCTCACACAGACACAGAAACACACAATATGTGGATCATAATATGATGGTTTTCAGACTCGGTTATTGTTTATTACACAATACATGTACTGGGATGTAATTATTGTTCATTACACAATACTAGGATGCAATTTTCCACGTGATGATACAAATATTGTTGGATAACTGGATAGCAATCCATGCCACGCCCCCCTGCCCGGGACACCAGCTATGATTAAACTTCAATAATCATTTTAATGTGCGTGGTTTGATACAAGTAAACTATAGAAGCCATTTTTTCAAAAAAATTGTCTGGTTTATAAATGGGATTAAACTACATTAATCATTTTAAAGTGCGTGGTTTGATTTCAAAAGTCAAATATTCACTGACTCGCTGATTAATTATGGTGGAGTCAACTAGGCGCCAACCAAGATATGTACTTCAGAAATGGGTGCCTTTACCTACGCGTATATTATTTGTGAACAACTGTAATAAGACGCGAGCAGAAGTATGGCGAATCAAGAGCCCTTGTTATGACATTACTGACTGTTTCATCTGTGGCTAGGTTCTCTGACATTTACATTAACCTCGGTTATATCAAATATATCAGTTGCTCTGTCTAGGGCCCCCTAATACATCCGTACTTCCTTTCTAGGCCCCCCAATACATCCGTACTTCCTGTCTAGGGCCCCCTAATACATCCGTACTTCCTGTTTAGGGCCCCCTAATACATCCGTACTTCCTGTCTATGGCCCCCTAAAATATCAGTTGCACTGTCTAGGGCCCCCTAATGCATCCGTACTTTCTGTCTAGGGCCCTAATTCAACCGTACGTTCTCTCTAGAGCCCCCTTATACATTTACGCTTTCTCTCTAGTACTCCTTCAAAGGGCCTTATAATAAAGTTCCCTTAAATTTAGTTTTGCCTAAAGCCCCCCCCCCTCCACTATTCTAACTGGATCATAGGTCAACAGTAAGTTTGAGGTTAGCGGTTAGGGGCGGTACCGTAGCTAAGAAAGTTAGCAGTGACACTTTTTCTGCCCAGACTGGCATGAATTTAACAAAAATAAAAAGATGTTTGAGCTGGTCACAGCGTTTGAGAGAAATGGAAGGCCAACCGGAAGCACAATGACGTGTCAACAACAGCCAATGAAAAAGAAGACATCTTGGGAATGGAAGGGAAGGGGAGGGGGTGAGAGAATAACACAGAGAGAGAGAGAGAGAGAGAGAGAGAGAGAGCGAGAGAGAGAGAGAGAGAGAGAGGGGCAGATGGGCGCCGCGCCACGTCCTTCTCCCTGGAACCTGTCACCTTGAACGTGATGTCCACCCGCCTTTGGCTCCCAAGTTTATTTTATTGACTTCTAAATGGCGATTCGTCGCTGACCAAATTGCACCTTTTCAACTTCCGGGGTCACTATGAATTAAACCTTTAAAAAAAAAAGTTTTTTTTTCTTGTCAATAAATAGGTCAAAGCCCCCACCCTTCCCACCAAAATAGCCGAGGAAAAATACAAATTAATTCATTATCTCGGTTTGGCTGAATCAAAACCAATATTTATATGTTATGTTTTTTCCGATCCGTTCTTATGTTTTTTTTTTTGATAGCTCTTTGCGAAAATTGCATTTTGGGGGCAATAGGCAAGGGTAATTTAGGGCCGTGGGGGGTGGGAACAAAAAACTGCTTACACCTCTGGAAATATCGCGCCCTGTTAATCTTTGAAAACAGAGGGCCCATCGACAACACAACAAATGTTGATTGATTTTATCATTGGGGGGCCATCGAGGAAAGGTCAGATTGCCATTTCTTGTAGCTAGCTAAATAGAAACCCTGACGAAAGGGGCCCCGTTTGCTATGGAGGGCCTAGGTAGCCGGCCAGTTAGTCTATACGTTAGAACGACACTGTCAATGTTTATATGTCAATGTTTATGTATCGGTCTTTTTCATTGGCGCGCTGTGTGTTGTGATGTCCAGCGAGTTTAAATTCGAAAAAAATGATGAGCTGAATTTAACAACAGCTTCTAACGACACGTGAAGTGATGGTGGAGGGGGGTGGGGCGGATAGATTGAAATTATAAACAAAAAAACAACAACTGACTTGATGGTGAATGTGTATTTTATTCTTTAACGATACTTTGAAAGAAAAAAAAACCTAGAATAAAGTTTCATAGATAGTAAATAAACCCAGATTTTAAGATAAAGAAAATTTAACCCGAACCAGCATCTTATCTCCCTCCGCTCTCTTAACTTCCTCTCTCTCTCTCTCTCTCTTGAACCACATTAAGTAGCGGCTCTTTGTTCAACGCATCGTATTGTTACGGAAGAGTAGCGCTTACGAAGCGTGACTACAAAAAATTATGTCTATCCTTCCCCTCCCCTCTCTCCCCCCCCCCCCCAATCCGAAATACAACAACATGCTCAAGCTAACTTCACAAACACACACACGCACAAAGTAGCCACGCCTTTCTGGCGAGGTCTATTCTTTCTCGGGCTACCCACGTAAACACGTTCTATACGGACATGCCCGACACCGTTCTACGGACATGCCCGACACCCGATTATACAAGGGCAATTGTTGACGTTGAATCTTTTTAAGAAGACCCCCCCCCACCCACTCCCAATTATCTGCCCCTGATAGAAGGTGTTTACAATGGGCAGCTACACCCGGTTACAGGAGACAAAACTAGTTGGGGCACGAGGCTGGAAAAGGGGAGGTGGGGGGAAGGAGGAATGCGGAACCCCATGCAGTGTCCAATTGTCGTTTGGACTACAAGTCCCTTTGATGTTGGCCGAAACAATTGGAATCAAATGATTTACTCCCCACGGCCGAACACACTCGTACAAACACAAACACACACACAAAATTCACGGACAAACACACACATACAGACCGATGTAAAACCTGCACTGAAAGGGGGTCAGCCATTCAATCAATCATATTGATCTTTTGCTTTTCTTCTTTTTGAAAACCACGAAAATATCAATTGTAAAAAAATCAAATAAAACGACCGTAACAATCGATGGGATTCAATTAATACAAACAATAATTTCCTCGTCACATTAACAAACGAAAAAAACAACAAATCAAATGGATAATTTATTAAAACCAGTCTCGAACTTTATTTTCACAGAACTGTGTTGTGTTGTGTGTTTTGAGACACACTCCCAATATGACACACTCTCAATATGACACACACATATAAACTAGATCCAATCAAAACGAATTTCTGGGACATGCACATTTAAATATTGTCATGCGCATATATAATAATCATCTGCAGTAGTTAGACTCATGAGGGGGGGGGTTCAAATTCTAGCATCTATCCTCCACACCCACTTAGCAGGATGACTCCCTACCCAACCACACACACACACACACACCAGCTAAATACCAAACCGTTTTAAAATTTAAGGTCTCATTCTAAAAATAGATTTGGGGGGGGGGGGAAACCATTTTTCGCCACGCACGGTAGTGGTCATAACCCCACAGGGACTGAAAAATGTTGTGTTCATTGCGTCACGTCTGAAATAATCGCCGCTGGCCAGTGCGGGGGGGGGGGCGTTAATTAGTGACGTTTAAGCCCCGAGTCCTGTTGAAAAAATTGACCGTTATGACAAGGAGTCTGGGTGGTGAAGGGGGGAAGGGCAGCGACGGTTGATTCCTGCTTACAGAGGCGCGAGGGGTGGGGAGCGGGTGGGGGTGGGAAAGGAAGACTAGCTGGTTAATGACCAATTACTAGCCTCCCGCTGACCATGTCCACCAGTGTCGCTTCATTTCTGGACAGGATAATTATGTGACGTAATCAGATAAGGGTGGGGTGGGAGAGGCGCGGATGAAGTGGTGTTGGGGGTGCTGGTTATCATGACGGTCATGTCCTCACATTGCTTTGTGGGGTGTCGGCCCCGGTGGTTACAACTGTGTGTGTGTGGGGGGGGGTCGGGGATATAGAAGGACATTCCGGGTACACGTGAGCCTCGACTCCGGCCTCGTTAATGTGTCATTGAATGTGTGATTAGCTTGCGCTAGATGACGAGGGAGGGGCAGCAGATGGTTACAAATGAAGACAGGCAGAACAAAAGAGAAAGAAAGAAGAGTTGAATTGAAAAATAAAAAATGAAAGAAAGAGAAACAAAAGAAGAAGAAAAATAAAAAAAAGCCAAGGTAATTATAGTAATGCTAGAGTGTGCTACTTTTCACAATAAGCTACTTTTCACACTAATCGCTTCTTATTATTGACCGTATTCTACATAACAAAACAAAAAAAAAAGTTCTCAAGTAGCGGAAAAAAATAATAGTTTATTTTCAAATATGTAGAGTCCTAAGTATTGCGCTACTTTGTGCTATTTTTTTTGTTAATAATGCGCTACGCTACTTTCCGGGAGCACTGGGTAATAATTGGACAAAAACTAAATAGAGAAAGACAGTGAAAACCTTTCATCGTATGGAAGGTACAAAGAGATATCTTTACACAAACACACACACACACACAAAACCTTTCCACAAGAAGTGGGCACAAAACAAAACCCAAACAACCCAACAAGAGGTTGCAATATACAACTTCCAAACCAAAAAAAAAAGAATGACAAAGAGAGATTTTATTTAGTTACGCCAAGGTCTGCAAGTAGAGTTGTGGGGGGGGGGGGGCGACTTAGAAAACAGGGAGTGATTAATTCATACCTTAAAAAAAATAAATCTTCAAATTTTCCCGTTTTTGTTATTTAATTTTTAAAATTTTCTTTACAATTTTTTTTTTTAAAGTTCTGAAAAAAAAAGAGTTTGATTTTTTTGGAGACGATGTGACATAAAAGGAAGTGCGGAGAAAGAGAGGGGGTGGGGGGTGGTGGTGGATGCAGTGTTGGTGCGGCCATGATAAAGCTTTTCAATATTCTTTCTCTCTTCTCGTCTCGTTGCGGCATCAGTCAAGAGATACTCAGCTTTAAACCATACACACACACACACACACTCGCGCACACACCCACGCACACATTTAAAAAAAAAAGAGAAATCAACACTTACTTTTGTACTCACTCATCCACCCCCACCCCCTCCGACCATTAAAAACCTCCGAACCATCGTCAAAGATCCGCCATAACCCCATCACACACACACACACATACACAGACATACACTCACATAAACACTCACACTCACGTATTTCCACCGTGGCCCTCTAAAAGTGTACTCACAACAATTTCAAACTCTGAAGCCGTGTGTCACCCGGGGGGCGGCAGACTCGAGTGAGCGCCTCAAACACACAAGCACGCACAAACACAAAGCTTTCACGTGCTCGAGTGAGCAAACGGAAATCCAAGTTATGTTGTTGCTTTTTTTGTTTGTTATTTTTCACCCCGGTAAAACTAAAGAATCCTTATAAAACGGGGGGAAAAAAACTTAAAACTTGGGAGGAAAAAAAACCCAAAGACAAAACCGTAGAACACGACCACGGTCTCGAAGAGGTTGCCAACCGTGTTTTGTATTCTCTGTCTAATTATTTCTCGGGCTTCCGATAGAAAACATGACTCCGGGCGATTGCTGACCTCTCGAGTTCAAAGTTCATTCATTTTGTGTGTGTGTGTGTGTGCTGTTGTTCAAGTTGCTGTGAATTGATGAAGGCATTAAAAAAACCCAGACAATGTGAAACAAGATGCAGGGAACAACAATATTTTTTTTACATGTTTTTTTTAAATTTCGCTACTGCGTTTTTCTGTATAAAGTTTAAAATTTTTCAAAACACACATGGATCAATGTGAGAGACTGAAGATTAAAACTGAATGAAAAAAAATGGTATTTTTTTTATCAAACGAGAAAATAATGTTTAATATTTAAAGTGTATTCATAAACAGTGGCGTAGGATGGGTGCTATGGGTTGTACAGTCAACTAGGAATGGGACTGTCTGACGTTTAAACACTTTTCAGATAGGGAGGAAGGCTACAAAAAATGTAACCCGCTCCGGCTCTGTTTATAAATACTTTTTTTTATTCTAAATGAAGTGAGTACGCTCATCCCTCGTTTTTGGCGGTTACTAGGTTTCCAGTTTTAATGAATTCCATTCCAAGAGGTAACAAGTTAAAGAAATCAAAGTAATTATGTTTGTTTCATCTCTTGTGTACTTATAGACGGAAAGTACCGTTGTTAAGACTTTCGGGGGGGGGGGTCGTAGACAGGACTGTCAGGTATAATTGGGGGCCCTAGACTGGGACTGTCCGATGTAGTTGGGGGCCCTTGATAGGGAATGTCAGGTGTGGTTGGGGGCCCTAGACTGGGACTCTCAGGTTTAGTTGGGGGCCCTAGACTGGGACTGTCAGATATAGTTGGGGGGCCCTAGACATATACTCCAGATATAGGTGGGGGCCCTAAACATAGACTGTCAGGTGTAGTTGGGTGCCCTAGAATAAATTGTCAGATGTAGTTGGGTGCCCTTGACTGGGACTGTCAGGTACAGTTGGGGGCCATAGGGAGGGATTGTCGGATATTGTTGGGGGGGAAGGGCTAGACATGGAATGTCCAGACATGGAATGTCCAGTATACATGGTGCCCTGATAGCATTATATATGACAGGATATAGTACATGATGGGGTGGCCTCATGGGCCACAGACGTTCCGCAAGTTTTACCGATTTGACTTGATCTTTCTGATTGTGTCATGGCATGAAAGAAACAAAAAAAAAAATAGCATGTAAATAACTCAATATCTTGTTTAGTTCTGTGGTCTAGCCGATTATCTAGTTCAGTGCGCTGCTTTATTAGAATCGGGTTTCCCCTTTAAAACAGAAGGTAAGGATGTGACGAAGTACAAATGATGACCGACCTAATTTGAACATGGCTGTTGTTGGCTGAATTTATAATTTACGGGGGAAGATTGGAACCATGATTCCTTTTCGCCGCTAATGGTTCTTTGTTGTTATTGTTTTTATGAGAGAACCAGTCCGCTAGGTGTCACTAAAGCTGGAAAACAATCAGATTTACAAACAAACAACATTCAGATATACTTACGTTTGATAAGAAATGAAAGACAGTAAAAGAAAAGAACTACAGATGGACACAGACTGAGATTATGAGAGAGAGAGAGAGATAGAGAGAGAGAGAGAGAGAAGAGAGATAGAGGGAGGGGGAGAGGAAAGATAGATATAGAGGGAGGGAGAAAGAGAGGAGAGCGAGAGATATATTGAAAGAGAGAGGGGGGTAGGAGAGTGATATATCGGGATGGGGGAGAGAAATGTAGAAAGGGTGGATAAAGAGAGGGACAGTGGGAGAGAAAGGTAGAGAGAGGGGGGAGAGAGAGAGGGGGGTTGAGCGATAGACAGAGAGGGGGATATAGAGAGGAGGAGGGAGAGAGGGAAAAGATAGAGAGAGAGAGAGGTTGAGCAATAGACAGAGGACAGGAGAGAGGGGGGGGAGAGGTTGAGCGATTGATAAAGAGGGGGGGAGAGAGAGAGAGAGGAGAGAGAGAGTGAAACGTTCTGCGAACGTTTCAAAGAAAGAAAGACTCCCTTTCAATTAAACACTTCTGCAACACTCTCCAAATCATGAACCAAATCTCAACATTCCTCAACGGGGAGGGAAGGGGGGTGCACTCGCTTTCTGTATCATCCTTTCACAATCCACCCCCTTTCCCTTACGTCCGGTGGTGCAGCACAGAAAGTATTCCCAAAAGGGATCTGTCTAGCTCATAACCGAGACCTCGATCTGGCATCAAACCCTCACTGGATCTCCATGGCTATAATGTTGTGGCTGCTCATTTTTTAAAAAGATAAAAATTCTTGTGCTATTCCCAGACCGATGTTTTATTTTGTTTTAGTTTCGAGAAATCTTCGCGTGCGCCGTGAAACCCGACACGCCTCCAACGGCCAATGGTGTTGCTCGATGGGCTACTTTTCGCAAATTGGCTACTTTTTTAGGACATGCGCTACAAAATAAAAAAAAGTTCATGTAAAGGCTAAATTTAAATTTATTTATACAGTTTAAGACTACACAAAGTAAATGTGTGCGCTTCTTTGTTCTACATTTGTTTAGCTACGGAGCTATTTTTGGTTCTACTTTTCTTGGCATCACTGACAACAGAGAGAGAGAGAGAGGGAGGGATGGGGGAGGGAGGGAGGGAGAGTGAGAGAGAGAGAGAGAGAGAGAGAGAGAGAGAGAGAGAGAGAGAGAGAGAGAGAGAAAGAGATAGATCTTTTTCCCGGAGGGACAGACGAGAATCTCAGAAGAAGAAATCTGACCCGATGTCTTGGAAAGACGAGACGACAGGACAGAAACACCTCATCTGTAGTTCAAAATTTGCTTTTTTCTGCGACTAAGTGTGTGTGTGTGTGTGTGTGTGTGTGTGTGTGTGCCTGCAGTTTCACAACCGTAAAATTTAGGACCCAAGCCACCCGCCACCCCCCTTACTAATTAAACACAGAAAGACACAGGTCGTGTCATCGATGTCAATAATTTAGTCAAAAATTTTTTTTTTCGAAAGTGACGGGCGAGTCTCGGAGCTTGATGAAAATAAAAACAGTATTTGGGTTAACTTAGGTTGCGGCGACCCAGGTGTGTGTGTGTGTGTGCGTGCGAGGGTGATCATCGTATAGATGGGAATCGTAATACAGCATGACACCTATAAGCTCAGGAGTTATGTCCCCCACTTCTGATGTAAACGTGCTGACAGGTATGTGTGTGAATTTGCAGAGATCATTTGGAGTGGTGCCTCCGTGGCCAACGCACCACCGAACCTGGTGAAGGCGATGCAGTAACGGCACTATCAACCGGTTAGGTTGGAATGAGTGCTGTCATGATCGACGTTTTTAGAATAAATCACACCAACGGATTAAAAACAGTTAATGATTTCATCAGTAAGAAAAATCGCCTTGACATGTAATGTAATGTAGTGTATTGTAATGTAATGTAATGTTATGTAATGTATTGTAATGTAATGTAATGTAATGTAATGTAATATAAAATTAAAGTTGAGAAAATGTGACACGTAAATAAATATCATCAGGTGAGACGTCAAGCGAAAAATGACCCCACCAACCAATATGCGACGTTAAAATGACCCAACCAACCAATATGCGACGTTAAAATGACCCAGCCAACAAATATGCGACGTTAAAATGACCCAGCCAACAAATAGGCGACGTTAAAATGACCCAGCCAACAAATAGGCGACGTTAAAATGACCCAGCCAACAAATAGGCGACGTTAAAATGACCCAACCAACAAATATGCGACGTTAAAATGACCCAGCCAACAAATAGGCGACGTTAAAATGACCCAGCCAACAAATATGCGACGTTAAAATGACCCAGCCAACAAATAGGCGACGTTAAAATGACCCAGCCAACAAATAGGCGACGTTAAAATGACCCAGCCAACAAATAGGCGACGTTAAAATGACCCAACCAACAAATATGGGACGTTAAAATGACCCAGCCAACAAATAGGCGACGTTAAAATGACCCAACCAACAAATATGCGACGTTAAAATGACCCAGCCAACAAATAGGCGACGTTAAAATGACCCAACCAACAAATAGGCGAGGTTAAAATGACCCAACCAACAAATAGGCGAGGTTAAAATGACCCAACCAACAAATAGGCGACGTTAAAATGACCCAACCAACAAACAGGCGACGTTAAAATGACCCAACCGACAACTATGCCACATTAATATGACCAGAGGAAAGGAAAAAAGTTTTCTGGTTAAACCGCTAAACGTTGGCCAGGTGACATTGTCGCAAGTCGTACATTCTGACTGCAGGTGTCGTGAATGTATGACGTGCGTGACTAATGCCCAGGTGCAAATGTGACACACATGACAAACGGACTGTCAAACATGGTTGTTTGTTTACTAACTCTGAAGTTTTATCAAAAGTGCCACCACGCCTTATGGAAGATAGGCTAAGAAAATTTAAAAGTTAAAATGTTATCGGTTTAATTAAAACTAAACACAATGTTGTCTGTTTGTGTGTTTGTCTAAGCCGTGGTGTGAGTGGGTGATATTTTTGTTGATGTACTCACCCCGTGTGTTTCTTTTCTCTTTATGGGCCATCTCTGATAAAGGCCATCTGGTATCTATGGAAACAGAAACAAAAGAAAAAAATAATAGTAATTTTGAGTTGCCAACGCCAAACAACTATATGTATATCAACTATATGCATCTAAGCAGACAAAACAAAGCAGAAAGGTGTGTAGGTGTGTGGGGGTGTAACACACGAAAGCAGCAACAAAGGTAAACATTGGTTTCTTTTTAAAATATCATTACTAATTAAAACAAGCAATTTAAGCCTGTTCCATACTGGACACAGGACGTGTTAGCGCATTTTCGTGTATGTATCAGTACGTATGCTATATTTCAGTAAATATTTGTCAATTTTGGAAATGTTTATAATTTCAATTGTGTAATGCATATATCTGAAAAAAGATATTAAAAAGCCGTTTCTTTATATTTGAAAAAAAAATATTTTCTCTTAAATCTAACTACAAGTGGTTTGTGGTCACTGAAATAGGACTCATAATTGAAACATTCTAAATTGTAGTTATTTAATCGTCCGAAAACTCCGTCAGTTGTTGTTTGATAAATTGTTGTTGCCAATCTTGGTGAAAGTAGTTGAATGTTGAAGTTTGTTTCAAAGAAATTTTCAATTTCTGCCCCGGGCTCTTTGAATTCTTGATTGAAGTCCCAACAAATGATGACTTTTGGTTGATTGAGCTGTGCTGCAAAGTTGTCATTGATTATGGGTTTTATAAAAAGTAAGGGAAGTAAGTCATGTTGAATAACTGTTACAAAAATAAATAATGATTTCGCCCCTTTGTTTAGCTTATAATCTATATATAATATATAAGCCCCTTAGGAGCCCTGAAGCCCGGCCCTGAGAGCTCCTATCGCAAAATGAACTTTTGATGTACACATGGCAGGCCAAGACCTACAAAATGATATATACATCATGGGTCTAGGACTTATGGTTGCTGAGATATAGGACGCTCTTTTATTAATATAGCTTATATAGTAAAAAACGGTACTTTATAAGCCCCCTTTTACGGCCCTGAGAGGTCAGATCGCGAAATGGAGAAAAGTCATTTCTTGGCAGGCCAAGACCTACAAAATGATATATACATCATGGGTCTAGGACTTATGGTTGTTGAGATCTAGGGTGATGACAGACAGACAGACAAAACGGGGACGATATGCTAATCAGCTTTTAGTATGATCGATCACATAAACAAACAAAAAAATTTGCTTAAATTGCATCACTCATTCTGAGATTGGACCCCAGGGGGGGGGAAGGTTGTTAAGTATCTGATAGTTTGGCGAGAATTGTCTCACCAGTTGCAATATGTAATACTAATTGACACCCCATCACAACCCAACCCACCCCCTCCGCCGTCTCCCCCTCCCCACCCCTTACCGACATTCAACAACACACACACACACAAAGTACTCATAGACACACATTAGATTGATGGTGTCCATGATGGTAGCGACTAGAATGATGATATTAGAGATGGTAAGAACTAGAGGGATGGTATTAGAGATGGTAACGACTAGAATGATGATATTAGAGATGGTAATAACTTTAATGATGGTGTTAGATACGGTAGCAACTAGAATGGTGGTATTAGAGATGGTAACAACTAGAAGGATAGTATTAGATATGGCAACAACTTGATTGATTGACTGATCGATGATGGTGGCAGCTTCAACGATGATACCGGATCAAAGGACGACAGACGTTTTTTAACATACATTGGGAAACCGTTTGGAACAAAAGTCATTCCCCGACTTAGCGAGTCTCTCTGTGTGTGTGTATGTGTACTCACCCAGTGAAAAAAGCAGAACACAGCAAGCTAAATAAAGTTTGTTGATCAGTTTAAAAAGAACATTATGTTTTTTTTTTTTCATTTTCTTACCCTGTCACCTCACAGCCCTCCCCCACACACTCATACACCCCACCGGGTTTAACTTGTCAGCTCTTCCACCATCTCTACCTCTCACCCCACCCCCCCGGGGGGGGGGGGGCAAACCTCTCTTACAATCCTCTTAGTTCCCTATAACCACCAACCACCACCCTCTCCCAGCCCGAAACTCCCCCCCTCCCCCCTTTTCACCAATTCTCGATAACATCTGTGCCCTCATCTCAGACTGGAATCAGATGGATCGATTCAGCGGGGGGGGGGGGGGGTAAGGCTGCTAGAAGAAGATACTGACACGAAAAGAAAAAAAAAAGGTGGAGCCGTGGGTGGAAGGGGGTAAGGCTAATGGCGCCAACATCGGGGGGGGGGGGGCACACGATAAAACAACAGATAATGAAACTAAAAGGGAAAAAAACCAATGTAGAGTAGAATCAAGTACAACCAGGCGATGATTGGGAGGGGGAGAGAGAGAGAGAGAGAGAGAGAGAGAGAGAGAGAGAGAGAGAGAGAGAGAGAGAGAGAGAGAGAGAGAGAGAGAGCTTGGAGAGTTAAAAAAAACTTAGATGAAGGTTAGAAGAAAAAAAAAAGGGACATAAAAATTAACAAGCGCGGGGAGGTAATTAAATAATTACTACATGAGGATTAGGTTGTGTGCGCCTGACGACTTGATTTTAAAGAGGGCCTTACGCTGAGCTGTGGAAGGGAGGGGGGAGGGATGCGGGGCACGGTTTTATGAATATAAAGATTAAGGTGGTGGGGTAGAGGGGGAGGAGGTGAGAGACTGAAGATGTTAAAACGTGAGCGAGTTTGAAAAAAAATCGATTGACTAGGTGGGGTAAGGCTGGAAGTCCTGGTGTTGGTGGTAAAGTTTTCGGGTTCAAACCCAGCAGGACGCCAACCACTTTCTGTTGCCGTGTATTCGCTATTTGTGAGGTACTGAAGATATCGTTGTAAACAGTCGTCACACAGCTGATGGTTCGGTTCTTAAATGGCATCTGCTTCGCGAGAGAGAGAGAGACATAAGTAAATTTAATGTTTTTATAAACTGGGGATGAGGGGGGGAGGGAATTTAAAATACCGCCTAACTTCTCAAACAACTCTTTCTAGAACATTACACACTTCCACGACCCTGTCTGCCTGGTTGTGATTTTTTTTTGTTTTTGTTTTGTTTCTCCCCTTATCATGTTGTCCCTGACAACCATCTGTCAGTCAAGACAGAACCTATCATCTCAGGGCCCCCCTCCAGCCATGTCTGGACACATCTTTAGGTTCTCTCGAGCAGAATAACGAGGATCTCACCCCCCCCCACACACACACCTTCCCATCATCAAGAACCGTAGCTAACGCGTTATTTTAAAAAAAATGTGGGGGTGGGGTGGGGTGGAAAGAATAGGGGCGTTGTTCGGGGTGACGAACAATGATGGAGAAGCCGAGCGAATAGTTTAGCCTGAGGGTTGTCGGGGGAGGGGGTGGGTGGATGGAGGGAGGAGTGAGGGGGATGGGGTTATGAAGCAAGAGAGAGTGAGAGAAAGAGAGAGTTAACGCTGCACCTAACAGGGGTTTATCCGAGGTCTCTAAAGAGTTGATTTAAAATTTTGTTGTTGTTGTTCAAAAAGAAAGTTCATCCATCTATTGAAAGTTCAAATGATGGAATTACACACGGCGGCCGCTTCTATTTAGTTTCGCTTCATTTCTTGATATAAACCTATCGCTCTTAATGGGCCCGGTGCGTGCGTGTGTGTGAGAGAAGAGAGAGTGCAGCGGGTTTCAAGGGGGAGGGTGGGGAGGGGGGGTGCTAGCAGGGCGTCCTATTGAGGCAATAACCTTCTCATTACCCTTAGCCCTCGGGGCGTCCATCGCCGACATCATCAACAACATTTACAGATGTAATTTGATTTCCCCCCCCTCCCCCCCCGCGTCTATTCCCCCCCCCCTCCTCTGTTGTTGTAACGCTTCAGCCTATTTGAAGTTTTTTTTTCTTTTTTAAAATTATTTTGTGTGAAAAGTATTTTGTCGGTCTGCGTCGTCTGAAAACACAAATTTATTGCGTCATTTTCTTTTTTTTTTGTGTTGCAGGTTTCCCTTAAATTTTCTCGAGTGTACAAAAAAAATTGCATTCTTTGTCACGTGACTGTCCATTGTGTAAAGAAACAACGAAACTTGTCTAAAACTTTTTTTTCCTGTGCTGTAAATTTCAAATTAGTTTTTTTTTTTTCAATCTGGATACGCTTTCTCTCCCTTTCTTTTTATTTTCTTTTCTCTGCCTCCCCCCCCCCCCTTTATCTGACCCCAATGACGTTTTTCATTTATCATGAGTTTAAAAAAATTCTGTTGATATTTTTTTAGAGCATTTTCGAAAAAAAATGGGTTGGGTTGTGATGGGGTGTCAATTAGTATTACATATTGCAACTGGTGAGACAATTCTCGCCAAACTATCAGATACTTAACAACCTTCCCCCCCCCCCTGTGGTCCAATCTCAGAATGAGTGATGCAATTTAAGCAAATTTTTTTGTTTGTTTATGTGATCGATCATACTAAAAGCTGATTAGCATATCGTGACAGCACTGCCAGCAGTAAGGGAAACAATCATTTTTTTTATGTTATTGTTTAGCGGCCAGAAGGTTTTCTAAATTTTTATTTCAAAATATGGCATCCGTTCAGAAAAAAAATATAAAAAATCCCCCATCTTTAAGATTTGTGAGGCCCCGAATCAAATGGAAACATGGGGGGAGGGGTGTCTATACAAATTAAAAAAAAAAATGCCAGCAATTAAATAGTACGCCCCGTGAGTCTTTTCCCCGAACCCCCTGCCCCCCACCTTCCCCGGTCCTGTCATATATTATTTTAACTGGGGATGGTGTTTGAGGGGGGGGGGCTTCTAAGAAGCATGTACATGAGAACGGTTCTGAGTTAAATATTTAAACTGTCTTTTTTAAAGGCTGCTAGTAAACACACACACACATACATAGGCCTATATATATATATATATATATATATATATATATACAGTGGATCCCGCTTAATTGGGACACCGCTTAGTTGGGACATCCGCTTATTTGGGACAAATCTCAAAGAAACCAAACCAAGAAGCCAATAGTAAATTTGTATGTTTAATTGGGACTTCCGCTTAATCGGGACAAAAAGCCTCGGTCCCGATGTGTCCCAATTAAGCGGAATCGACTGTATATATATATATATATATATATATATATATATATTATATATATATATATATATATACACACACACACACACACACACACACACACTCACTAGTCACTACGTCACTGCTATCAAAACAGACCGTAGAGGCCTCAGGGGAAACAAAGGGAGAGAAAAAAAAACTGAAATGCATAAACGGGAAAAACCCGATCAAATTTACACATCAATACAACGTGGTGTGCACGTGAAGCAGTTTTGACAGATCAATTAATTAGTCTTTGGTTGGGCTACCATAGCAGGTGAATAACATGGCGTTCAACTGACTCTTCAGCACATGACATTCAGCACACCTGACACACACCTTCACATATATCGTTCAGCACATATGACACATCATTTAGGAGAAATGACGCATCATAAAAACTAAGCCATTCTGAAAAAAATAAAAAGCGTTTTAAACCATACGTATCAATTTAGAAACGGAACAAAACC
Organism: Bulinus truncatus; assembly: GCA_021962125.1. Lineage (NCBI taxonomy): Eukaryota > Metazoa > Mollusca > Gastropoda > Planorbidae > Bulinus > Bulinus truncatus. Next base: position 3,600,908 of record JAGDYQ010000002.1, on the reverse strand, counting down.
ACAAATTTTTGTTCCGTTTCTAAATTGATACGTAAAACACACACAAACACGCACTGACGCAATCACACATGCACAAGTAAATGTGTGAATGAATCATTCACACAAATAAGTGAAACATTCAGACAAAAACGTTTACACTCAGACAAATATACGTTCGTTCATTCAAGTGTTAATTGTCTCCTCAGTATAACGAACTACGCACGTCTTATCTCAGCATAAAACAAGAAATAATCTTCTTCGCACCACCGAATTACCTTCGATAAATTCAAACTCTTCAGAGAAGGCAAAGTTGCACACCGTTTTACCACGCTTACTATAAATAAATCATTACAATAAGTTTCATTCCGGACTAAAACATACAAAATCACCTAAACCGTTGTTTGATTCAGCGACGATCTTCTTCGTCAAATGTCTCATCTCATATTCAGAAGGCAAATTCGCGGCTTAATAAATCGGCTGTGCGAAGGCTGCAATGAAATTTGATTGTTTTTGCGCATATGGTGGTCTACTAGACAGAACACTTTGTGCGCTCTGTTGTAGTATATATGTGCGCGCGCTTTGCCAAGCTGTATGCGCGACAGCATTCAGATACAGCTTTTAGAAAGAAAAGCGCCCTTATTTGAACGTAAACCTACCCTTCTACTCAGGCTGTGTACCGTGCAGAACGGAGTGGGGGGGGGGAGGGGGGGCGGGGAACGTTTTGAATCACGGGTCACATTGGGTTCATAAATTTCATCGGTGGGCCGGACCAAGGGCAGGTGAATGGAGTGTTGGCGTGAACCGGTCAACGCCGTCGCATCCATAGACTGGTGGTGGTGGGCTTGACTCTTGACAGTCCGACTGGCCGGATAATGTTGTTTTTTAACTTCAACTCAAACCTTATGTAAAGTTGTATCACCATCCTGCGCTATAGATTCAATTACTTACAACCAGGCTTGCGGAGCCGGAGCCGAGGAGCCGGGAGCCGCTACTTTTTGCTGGAGCCGGAGCCGAAAAAATCTGGCGGCTCCACGGCTTCCAAATGTTTTTTTTTACAGCAGATTTTTTTTTTTAGCTTTAAAATTACACATTTGTTTGTTTGCCTCCTACAATTTGAAATGTTGCCACAAGAAATCTTTAATGGGGAATCGTTTTGTGTTCGTTTTAAATCTTGTTTACCCTCCGAATTTTTTTTAATGGCATGATAATTTGTTATATATAAAGTTAAAACAGTTTTATTTCATAGAATAATTGTATCAATCATTTAAAAATAAATTTTTACTACGACGACAAATAGAACGCGTCATTCGTGTATTATTTGACCGCGAATCTGTAATAGACTAAAAAAAAATGTTAGCTTTCTGTATTTAACAATTTTATTATAAACAGAATATCTGAAATAGAGCAGATACATTTATAAGGCTGTGGATATTCGGACCCGGGTCCCAATAAAATCCGATTGTTATTCGGACCCATGGCAAATATGCACTAAGCTTAGCTATATTTAAACTTTATTAGTGAAACCCTAGACACTGAGCAACGATTAAATCATACAATTCAAACAATTATAAAAAAAAAAAAAAACAATAATAAAGTTTATGTATAGCTAAGCTGAGTGCATGTTTGCCAAGGGTCCGAATAACAATCAGACTTTATTGGGACGGGGTCCGAATAAAAATCGGAGTTTATTGGTACCCGGGTCCAGGCCCGTAGCCAGAGGGGGGCTAAGGGGGCTGACCCCCCTTCCGTTCATGACCTGGGCCCCCCCGTGCATGATTTGAGCTTTTTGACAAAATTTTAATAATAACGGCTATAAAACATCAATCATTTTGTTCAATTTTGTTTTAGGGGGACTGGACTGTGCTGGCCAATCAACTTTTTAAAATATTAATATCAGCATGGGGGCCCGTGTCAACCCTGCCCAGGGGCCCGAAATGTCTGTCGGTAGGCCTGTTCGCAACCTTGTAATAGTTTTATATATTGATATCTTCTGAGGACAACTAGCAACTTAAATAAGTTAATAAAATAATATTGACTTCCGACTTCACTTAAAATGTATAATAAAATAATAAAGTACAAACTCCGTAATTTCTGAGTGATGTTATTTAATTTGCAAAATTACTTTTTAGCAGAATTAATTTTATTTTAAATTGAACAATTGCGACTGGTCAATTTGTTGTTGATAGATCTGTTCTTTGTTTTCAATATTTTATAAGACATATCACACACATAGCTAAGATATATTCGTGATCTTTGTTGTTCTTCCCGGGTTGTATGTTTAACCAACAGTATAATGATATAAATGAGGTATCTATTATGTAACAATTATGTAGCAGAACAAATGGTCAATATATTTATAACAGGAATCAGAAATTGCTCAGCCTCAATAAATTTTTATCATTAAAACTCTTTACTGTTTAAATTATTTTTAAGAAAACTGCAACAAGCCATGCATTATTGAAACGTAGTTAAAATTATATATTTCTAATTAATAGCTAAACAATCGGTACTAAAATGCACCATTCCAGATATGGAACTGCATGTCCCCCCCCCCCCCCGGTTATCGCAAGTTTAGGTAATACATCATTAAATTATCGAAATATTTTTTGTTCAAAGACCATTTTTCAACAATGAAAACAGTTTGCCCCCAACCCCCCGTGGGTCAAAGTTTTGCCCCTCCCCACCACGTCAAAGTTGTCTAGATCCGCTGCTGTACCCCAGAATCAGTTCTTCGGCACCCCTCCCCCCCCCCCGCCGGAAAAAATGTCTTTGCCCTCCCCCCCCCCTCCCACCCCAATGCAATAATCCTGGCTAAAAATAATAAATATAAATACTGAAGTCTTTGAAATATTTTAAATAATGTATCATTTTACTATTGGCTAATTTGATCATTGAAATAACTTTTTAGTACTTATGAAAATGGCGACTAGTGAAACCTAGATCGAAAATAATGATATGTTTCTGGATGCACTGAAATGGTTTGTTTTTAGTAAAACCGACAATGCGTATATTTTTCAAGTTCCTGACTATGGGGGTGAACGCGGCAAAATTTGCATAACTTTTTATCAGCAGCATGTTTGCGTGGAGCAATTACAAAAATTTTTGTTTCGTGTGATACTATCTTAATAGGGAGCCGGAGCCGTCAAATTTGTGGGAGCCGGAGCCGAAAAAAATATGGCGGCTCCGCAAGCCAGCTTACAACGCCACAATCAGCCTCGCTAACACAACAACACACAACAATTCCACATTTTCTCTTAACGACACAAATTTGGTCAATCTCACCTCCCTCCTCATCCCTTAAAAATGCAGATGTTCTGGATGATAATATGCCAGTTGGGCCTCTAGGGAACAATTCTCTCCCCCCCCCACCCCATTTTTATCTCTCCTTCTCGCTGCCCAGCAGCTGAAAATGGCTTTGAATGATTTGTAAAAAAAATCCATGAGCCTGGTGGAAATGGCTCTTTTTTTTTTGCCCCCTCGCCACTGTTGCTCGTGTAGGATCGTACATGGGAAAAGTTGTGATATTGTGTGTGTATAACTGTGTGTAAGTGTGTTGCTGTGTGTGCGTTAGTTAATGTGTATTGTTTGTATTTTGGAAGACGATGGCGGACTAGTGCCCCACACCCCGGTCTTATGTGGGTAGATTGTGATCTTTATGAACTGAAGAAATACGGCCATGTTTGCGTGTGTGTGTGTGTGTATGTATGTGTGTTCGTTTATGTGTGTGTGTGTCCGTTTGTGTGTATGTGTGTTCGTTTGTGTGTGTGTGTCCGTTTGTGTGTATGTATGTTCGTTTGTGTGTATGTATGTTCGTTTGTGTGTGTGTGTGTGTTCGTTTGTGTGTGTGTGTATGTCCGTTTGTGTGTGTGTGTGTCCGTTTGTGTGTGTGTGTCCGTTTGTGTGCGTATGTCCGTTTGTGTGTGTGTATGTCCGTTTGTGTGTGTGTGTCCGTTTGTGTGTGTGTATGTCCGTTTGTGTGTGTGTGTATGTCCGTTTGTGTGTGTGTGTCCGTTTGTGTGTGTGTATGTCCGTTTGTGTATGTGTGTGTCCGTTTGTGCGAGCCTAAGTTCAAATATGTGAGAGTTGATGTGGGCGGGCGCGAAGATTTTAAGAAATGTGTGAGCGTATATTAATACAGGCATAAACATATACATACATACATACATACACCCATACATACCTTCATTCTTACATATATACACACACACATATACATACATACATTCATTCATACATACATACATACATACATACAAACATGCATGCATTCATTCATACATTTATACATACACACGCACATACATACACACGTACATACATACATACGTACATACCAATGATAGATGGTAGACAGACATATCCAATGTAGGCAGAAAAATAGATTAATAAATCAGTCAGACAGACAGGTAGATCAACAGGTTGGTAGGGCAGGCAGTATAGCTGCCTCGCCATCTGTGTCGTAGTGAATGAGCCTGTAGCAGTGACGTCACTTTAAAGGTTAATACCATGCGCAGCCTCTATGAATACATGTATTAATAAGCCTCGCCTTCCACAAATATCCAATAAATACCACACACAATTATTAACTGGCAAGTGGGAAAAACTTCAATGATTTAAAGAGGCCAAACGACCAAAAAAAAAAAATCATATTTTATTTGGCCGCTTTGTTGTAAGACCAATATTGATCGTCTATTTTCGGCGATCATTTAATCCTGGCCAGCCTATTTATGATCGGGCATTAAACCTGCATGCGTAAAATACAGAGGGAAAAAGCTCTTTAATTAAATAACTAAATTACAGCAAATTATCATATCAAAATGAGAAAGGACGTTTTCACGTCATTTTATTACAATGGAGAATCAAGAACGGTAATTCTTTAATTATGTGTATGGGATTGTCAAATGTCTTGTTCGGTAATAGCCTCCCTTGTTTCGTTTTTAATGTTCCGTGTGATCCAAGTTAACGCAGGTTTTTATTGGTGATAAGAAAGTCTGTTCGAGTCAAGAATTTCCAAGCAGATAGACTCAGATTGTCGATCGTAGTTGTCCCTTCCGCCCCTTTTCTGTTGAAACGAAGTAGTATGGTCCCCCTGTTTAAATATTCCAGTTTAAATGTTCATGTATACTTAAAAAAAAACTAGGCACGACGGGGGCTTGGTGGGTCCCTTTTGAGCTTCACGGACGTGTACCGGCTGCAATCTGCAAATCCACATATTTAATTTGGCTTATAAATTATAATATAATGAAAGGGGGGCAACTCTGGGAGAAATACGTTTCTTGTTTAAAAGTCAAGCTGACGGGGAAAAAAAAATCAACTAATAATGTCGAGCAATATGTATAGGATTTAGATTATATATGCCACAACTGTTCGCCTTCATCGCTCAATAAAAAAAGTTTTTCAGTTTCAAAACAAATGCTTTTTTTTTTTCGTTTGTTTTGCATGCAGAAAAAAAAAACATCAATATTTTTCGCACCATTAAATATGTCTATGATACCAAAAATAAAAAAAAAAATAAAAAATCTGGCCATTTTAAGCATGACCGTTAAATTGGCGAAAAGGTTTTTAATCAATCTACATAACCCTCATCAAGCAAGCGAGTTTATTTTTTTTTTTTATTTTTAAAGTTGTTTAATATTTATTACTCTAACCGGCAAAGTGAGTTAAAGCTAAAAAATAAAATATAGAAAAAAATCTGGCCACTAATTGGAAGCCACCTAAGCAGAAGTGATCTACAACCGCTGTGCTTATAACGATAGGCGGGATCACTGCTGATCGATTGGCCAGTTTTTCATGCTTGAGTTATAGAGTGGGTTTTTGTTGTTTTTTGTTCCTGCATTTAAATGTCATTTAGGTGAAAAGTAAAACGAAAATTTCGCAAGAAAGTTATGAAAAGGGAGATAATTTTTATAACGACTTAATTACTGCAAGTTTACACAATATGCCACTTGCAAATGCGTTTGTTTGGATGAAAATGAAATATAACAAATCAATGGGAAAAGAGAGAGGGGGGGAGAGAAAAAAAGGGGGGGGGGAGAGAGAGGGAGAGAGAGAGAGAGAGAGAGAGAGAGAGAGAGAGAGAGAGAGAGAGAGAGAGAGATGAAGATGATGATGATGAAGAGAAGACAATACTGGCCACTTCTGTTTGCCGGCTGGGCGTGGCTAAAGGTCAGATATTGAAAGTTTTCGCTCTAATAATGGCAATTTTAACAGAAAACACCGTGACATTTGCTATCTCGCCGTACAGAGATAGGCACTACTGGGGATGAGGGGAGGTAGGGGGTGGGACGATCCTTAGGTGTGTGTGTGTGTGTGTAACAAAGTAGTAAACACGCGGATTAGTTAACAGCACCAGTTTTGATAAATTTATGTTCCTTTCCTCACTAACTGTCATGGCTATTTTTAGATTAGATCACGTGATAGATTTAAAAATAAAAGGACAAACCAATCAAAACCCAAATAAAAATAAAACAAAAACCACACAAAGAAACAAAAATCGCAAAGTCAATTTGTAGTTCAATACCGGAAGTGAACTTTTTAAAAGACATCTTATTGTCACTTTACTGACCCTTGTGGGGGGTCATCCAGACTGACCAGTCCGATGACCACCGCCCTGGCTAACAACTTTAAGTCCACCATCAGGTCCAGTGATTGCTGGTATTGATCCACCGAGAAATGGCTTCAGGCAGTGTGACTTTGAGAGGAGGGAGGGGGGATAAGGAATGATCACTGTGGAGGTGGAGATAGGAGAGTGGACACTGGTCATTATTTAAAAAGTTTATGCTGACCCTTAGTGAATATTGTTTTAAAAAAAAGTGTATAATGTTCTTAGTAGGAGAAGTATTATCCTGATCATAGTTTGATTTCAAAATTCACTAACATTGCTTATATTTACTTATTACATCATGCTCGGAGGTGAAACGGTAATGGAAGCTCCACGGAGATTCGAAGTTTTTTTTTTTTTCGTTTAACAAACGGATTCTGGGGATGTTACACAACATCACGTTGCGTGAGTCCTCGTGATTGCGGCAACGACATTTGTCCAAAAAAGTGGACATAGTGACCGCTGCTAAGAGTGACCGCTGCTAAGAGTGACCGCTACTTGTGGAGATTTATTATCCAGACAATATTAATAGATCCATCTAGTGAGCCTGAGCTGTTATTATAAATATGCAAATTTGGTGACAGCCTAGTGTCCCCCACAAATAGACGGCCACTTCCGGTAACAATCCTAATGATATTTGACCAAAAGAGCACCGATGGGTATTTTTTTGCCTAGCGCCCAAAAAAAAACTCTACACGTATCTGCTCGGGGCCTCCTTAAAACACAAAACAAACGGCTCTGCACTGAACGTTCATCAATAACCCGTGGCAGATTGGAACCCATTCGCATTAGGAACCAGCCCTAAAACACTGCTGCTTTGCCTGTAAGGGTTAAAATCCTGCCAGCATTCTAACACGGTTCTGTCATAGGATACAAGAGAAATCAATACATCGGCCGACTTTAGTTTGCGATGTTCCTCAAGTTCAGTTAGCTTAAAAAAAAAATTTCTTCGCTGTGACACCCAATGGCTGGAATAGACAATACTGCCCACGGGCAAACTACTGCCCGTTTGGATGTCTGTTGCTGGCCGCACAATTAATTATTAAGTTCATGATATTTATATTAGTCTATATAAATACTCCAACCGTCTATCACATTTAAGAATCTAATGTGGCCCGCGATCCAAAAGTTTCGCCGATTCCCCTTGGGCTGGAAAGTCAACACTTGCAATAACCAACACATTAACAAAGGGATACAACTCGTGAAATCACTTCATGGGGACATAAATCCACTCGCAATATTTCAGCCAACATTACAGTGACTTCCAACCAAATGTTAGAGAAAAATAAAAAAAAAAAACAACATAAGTTTAAAACAAAAAAGAAAAAAGGGAGGGGAAAAAATGTCAATTCCATCAAAATGTCATTTCCACCAAGAATGTTGTTCAAGTGCGTCCATTCCATCACTAGATTGACACATAGAAAAAAGTAATCGAGCCAGCCCCAGACGTTTCTTAACACCCTAATGTGTTTTACACATTTTCGTATCTTGTTAGCTTTTTTTTTAATGTTATTTTTTGTTTCACTTTGAAAGTAAAGTCTATTTAAATGTTGTTGTTGCATGCAATGTCCGTACTTTGTTTGGTAAATGGTTCAAATCCGCAAAATAAATAAATAAAACGTGTACGTTTCAAAGTGAGTGTTATCAGTACACTTTCAATTCTTGCGTACTGATAGATACATGCACTCATTCTTGTACTATAAGAACACGAATCAACTCTTGCGTACTGATAGATACATGCACTCATTCTTGTACTATAAGAACACGAATCAACTCTTGCGTACTGATAGATACATGCACTCATTCTTGTACTATAAGAACACGAATCAACTCTTGCGTACTGATAGATACATGCACTCATTCTTGTACTATAAGAACACGAATCAACTCTTGCGTACTGATAGATACATGCACTCGTTCTTGTACTATAAGAACACGAATCAACTCTTGCGTACTGATAGATACATGCACTCATTCTTGTACTATAAGAACACGAATCAACTCTTGCGTACTGATAGATACATGCACTCGTTCTTGTACTATAAGAACACGAACCAACTCTTGCGTACTGATAGATACATGCACTCGTTCTTGTCGGGTGGATTGCCGGGAAGATGGAAGGGGGCGGGGTGAAGTTTTTCTGTTGGTAATGGCGTCATCACACTTTGAGTGCCTGTGTCCCACGGCCCCGGTCCAAATATTCTAAATGTTGCGTGACTAATGCAGACACATATCTCCCCCCCCCCATCCATCCTCTCCCACAGTCATACCACCCCCCACACCAAACTCCCTAAAACCCCCGGGGGGCGGCTCTTTACCATAATTTTATATCCTTCTTTATTGTTATTATACCCCATTTGCATGGGGGGGGGGAAGTGTGGGAGGGGGAAGGGGGAGGGGGTGATGTCTATTAGACGTTGAAGATTCATTCTCTTTTTGAGTTGTTTTTTTTTGTAATCCTTCATTTCTGTGTTTCCATTTTTCGTTCTGAAATTAGCAATTTAGATACATGGTGATCAATTATCCAGCATTTACAGCCTTTTTTTTTATTTCGATTTATCATTTTGCAAACAACTCTACTTGCAGGGCCATCGAGGGTAATTTCGGGGCCCCTCCCCTTGAAACAAAAAAAACGCGACCAACAAAAAAAGATAATTATTAAACTTCAAAATTTAATGCTCAAATTGCATATATAATTTAAAAAAAAAAATAATCGGCATGTTTTGGCTTAATGGACCCTTGTTGTAATCTTAGGCCCATTTAAGCATCATGGGCCCCCCTTCCCTCTATCATCGTCGTGGGCCCCAGGGGCAAGTGTATCATCGCCTGCACCCCCACCCTATCATCATGCCTTACGGGGTGTTACAATTGTGGAGGTCATTTCTCTTTCTCTGAGATTTAAACCCGTGACTTATAAGGACTCCATGTGTTCATTGTAGCTAGGGGGAGACTAGTACAAAGAATCCCTGAACCCCCAAGATTAAACCAAAGGGCACTGAGAGAGAAAACAAAAATAGAAGGGGGTAGGGGGTGGCTTCTGTCACTTATTATTATATACTAGCTGTACCCTGCATAGAGTTATATACCCTTATGCTTGATCGGTAGGCTAGGTTATTTTTGGTTTCGGGCAGATCCGATTTTTTCATTATTGTGTTTTAAACTGCAATACTGTTGTATTGATTCTTTACTTTCGATTTAACGCAGAAGCCAAATCGCTTATATATATATATATTATCTTTGTCCGTAATTGAATTAATATGATTTTTTTTTAATTATGATAGTTATTAGAGTTTTGTATAGAACGGATTCCTAGCTCTTTAACCTTAGAAATGCCCTAAAATTGAACCGCAAAGATCAAGAGCACTGGATAGTACACATTGTTGTGGTGTGGGGTGTTAGTGGGTGGAGTATTATTCTATCACTTCACATTACATTCACTCATGGGCCAAGACTTTACACTTGTTCGTTTGTTTGGCCGACACATGCTGAGTTAGGGCCCCGGGGGTGTGGTATCAATGTTTTTTTTGTAAGGTATGTCGACCCCTTCACCCCCCCCCGCCATGAAGAAAGTCTAATAACATGTTTTAACACGGGGGCATTGCAGGCAGGCACAGATATCCGTGTGGAGTGGGAGAGAGGATTATTGCACAGATGACGTGGCTATCTACTCAATCAGTACGTAGCGAGCGGATTTGGGGGGAGGGGGTGGAGGTGACGGTATCGTATTACGCCTTCCCGTCTATCTGTTGTACCTTTTTGTTATTATTGCCATTCCCCCCTCCCCTCCCATCCACCGGTCTCTCTCTCTCTCTCTCTCTTTTATTTTCTCTCCCCGGGGTCGCCTTTGCACAGATCTCTTGTGATCCTTGTCATACGCCTGTAGCCAGCATTGGGATGACCTTTTCCTTTCTCAGGCGCGGGACGTTCGGTTACGGGAGGGGGGGGAATGTGGGGAGAGAGAGATCGGTTTCGGGCGCAGGTTTACGTGAGCACTTCTGATGTTTACGTGACGGAAGGGCGAGCTAGATGAGTTTATTTTTTGGTTGCAGATGTGTGTGTGTGTGTGTGTTTGTGTGTGTGTGTTTGTGCATGTGTGTGTGATATATATATGGTACGAGTGTTTTCGTAAGCGCAGCACTCGTGAGTGGGGGGGGGGGGAGAAGGGGGAAGGGATAGGGTGAACCGATCCTGCCCAAGAGATAAATGTCATCGAGAAGTGTCATATAGATGTCAGATGAACGTGATACAGACTGACTAATAGACTTTGGTCCGTTACGTCACATAAGAGTATTAGACCATGACGTACAACACATCTTTTCTTTTTTCCTTGACATCAACGTGTCATGTTGAATTGTATGCATGCATAAATGTCATGTTGAACTGTATATATATATATATATATATATATATATATATATATATATATATATATATATATATGTGTGTGTGTGTGTGTGTACACCTAAATGACATGTTGAAAGGTATACATGCCTAAATGTCATGTTGAATTGTATGCATGCCTAAAATGTCATGTTGAATGACGTGTGTGCCTAAATGCCATGATGAATGGTATGCACTTCTACATGTTTTGTTGAATTGTATGTATTCTTACACTGTGTTCTTTATGGCCGGCACTGTATCATTTTGTTCAATTTAGCCTCACACCAATATGTCACGTTCTTATTACTCACAACTGTGAGTCCACTGCGGGTATGAAAGTTGTTCATACTTCTAAAGTAATTTACAAAGACGAAATCTTTTTTTTTACGTTCACTTGGCTCTACGTGGGCGTGGTTTTTTTTATTTTGGATTGACAGAAAAAATAATGACATGGGATATGGCTATCATTGAAAACATCGCGCATCAACCCCCCCCTCCCTCCCTTTACACACACACCTCACCATGTTATATATATATATTGTTCTATAACACACATCACCACGTTATATATTGTTCTATAATACACCTCACCACGTTATATATTGTTCTATAACACACAGACAGACACACAGCCTTAAAGAGCACACTGGGTAACACACTAGTAGTAGTGGTGGGGGGGGGGGACGGGTCGTTACTCTACCACTTCACATTACATTCACTGACGGGCGCCCCTTTCCCCCTACCCCCATTTTCTACACCTCAACACGTTATATATTATTCTATAATACACAGACATACAACTCTTGAAATATAGGTCAATAATAGGTCGAACTCTTGCCAGGATGCCCTAGCCCAATGGGGCACCGTCGGGCACAGTAAATTGCTATGGAACGATCTAGCTGTCGGTGTATGTTGACAGTAATCAGAGGGGGGGGGAGGGGCCAGTGGGTGGAGATGTTCAGGTACCCAATATAAGCTGACGGCCTATAATAACATTCAGCCAGTATGGGGTAAACTAAAATGTAAATAGTTCATCTACCATACAAAACCTTTGCATAGAGTTATATCCCCTTAGGCTTGGTCGGTAGGCTAGGTTATGTTTTGTTTCGGGCAGATCCGATTTTTTCAAGATTGTATTAATTCTTTATATTCGATTTAACACAGAACCCTAATCGCTATTATATATATGTTGGATATATAGCTGCTACACTGTAGCCAGTAAACTATCAGTAGCTCTCTTCATACGTAACTCAAAATCTCGTATCTACTAGGTAGCAGTGTAGCCTTCGAAAGATCAATTTTTGTTCTCCCCTTGCTTCTTATTCGTAATCAATGGAGGCCCTGCTTGAGGGGAGAGAGAGATCGTAAATATGACCAGAATGGCTTTCCGTACCAAGCCCTGCCCTAATGAGATTTATGCATTACGTCGCTTTCAGGGAGCTTATGAGGTGATTGTATTACACAGGAGACTATGGAACGCCAACATGGCACAATAACATAATTGTTCTCTTTCGTCTCTTAGAGATGATCATGATTTTTCTAACATTCTCTGAGTCAAGAGGAGGATGGTGATTGGGGGGGAGGGGGGGGAATTGGACTTGCGATGGAGGGGGGCGGGGATTGGGGGAGAAATGCCAAGGGAAGTAAATTCCCTCGCTCTGACAAGAAACCTATGAGGCAAGCTTCAGCCAGCACACGTTGGACTACGGGGCCGAGATAATTAGATAACATTCAGTTTATGAGCCAGGATTTTTTTTTCAAGCATAAAGGCCATTTTCATTATTTATTTTGGCTTTTTTTTTTAAAAATGTACTGGTATATTGTTTGAACAATTTCATTATTTAAAGAACTAGATTCATTCGAAAGATAATATTCTAGATTAATCTAGAAGCGTGTGGAGAGTACAATGTATGGGGGTATGATTGGGGTGGGGATTATAGGAGGAAACACCTGAAAGAATCAAGTTGAAAGTTAACCAGCAAGAATGTGATAAGTCTTTAAGGGTTGCTCTGGTTGTACATTGACTGACACCCCCCCCCCCCAAATTCCCATCTATTTTCTATGACACACCTTGTGTGCCATTTATTCAAATTCTGATTTAACGCCTGAGTACAAGAAGTACGGAGGATATGGAAATAAGTCTTTTTTTTTTTGTAAGTTGATATAGAGAAAAAGTAAGTTTTCATTTTTAAGATGATATTATGTATGCCTGCCCACCCCTTCTCCCCCCTGGGAGAGCAGTTAAATACATCATCCGGGATTAAGTTCACGCCTGGACCACGGACTACTTAAGTTCTGGAAGGGAATGATATTTGGCACATTTCTTATGCACAAAAAGAGGCTCACAGAAGTGTCCAGTGTAAGTAGTTTTTTTTTTCTTCTTTCTTTTTCGTAAACCTATTTATCGATAGATCAATGTTTAAAATATCGCTGTATATGCAGCGAGACGGTCAGTGTATGGAAGCTGAAGTTTCAAAACTTGTTAAACACTCACGATATAATAGGCAAGTGTGTGTGTGTGTGGGGGGGGGGTTAGTATCCGGCTGGCTGTGTGGAGGGGCTTGTATACTATTACTGTGTCTTGGCCTGTTTTGTTTGTGTATTTGTATGTGCATCTGTTAAGTGTGTGTGTGTGTGTGTGCGTTAATGCAATGTTTCTCAAAGTGTGGAACGCGTACCCATGAGGGGGGAGGAGGAAGGGTGGACGAAGAATTGTTGGAGGGTACGTGCAGCAACGAGCTGAGAACATCGTGTACAATGGGTTACTTATAGCAGAGCAAATAAACACGTGGTACATGCATGTCGAAAGTTCGGGAAACACTGTGCTAATGTCTGATGGCTGTGTATGCGTTTGTATGTGTCCATCTATGTGTGTGCGTGTGTGTGTGTGTGTTTTCGTACATTTACATGACTCAGGATCCGAGCGAAATAATCACGTGACCAATACAGCGTAAAGAACTCGATCTGTACCTAAGTGAGAGAGGGTGTGTGTGAGTGTGTGTGTGTGAGTGAGTAAGTGTGTGAGTGAGTGTGCGATGTCAGTTTCGTGACAACGAGTAGGTCAGTGTGTGCGTGTGGGGGGTGGGGGGTTAGAGTGGATGCATAATTACATGAAGGCAATTACCTTAATCTTATAATGTCCATCCAATGGCACGTAACAACATCCACAAAGCCAACCTTGCGTCCAGCATGAACACCAATTCAACAATTCACATACAAAAATTGAAATCCATCTCTCTCTCTCTCTCTCTCTCTCTCTCTCTCTCTCTTCTCTCTCTCTCTCTCTCTCTCTGCTCATTATTCAGACGGCAAGTTCCCAACATCAAAACATTTCATTCTGTGAACATTTCATTCTGTTAACATTTCATTTTGTCAAAATTTCATTCTCAGATTATTTCCCTCTGTGAACATTTCCTACTGTGAACATTTCCTTATTTTAAATTCCCTCTTTTAACATTTCCTTCTGTTAACATTTCATTCCGTACACATTTCGTTCTTTAAACATTTCAATCTGTGAACCTTTCCCTCTGAACATTTCTCTCTGTTAACATTTCATCCTGTTAACATTTCATCCTGTTAACATTTCATCCTGTTAACATTTCATCCTGTTAACATTTCATCGATGTGTGAGAGAAAAGGGGTGGGGGTGTGCATGTGCTCATACAGACCGCCTTAACATAGAGCCCCGTCTGTGTACAGGTGTGAGGAGGGGCATGGTTATCGTATCCCTAACACGAGAGAGAGATAGAGAGAGAGAGAGAACAGAAAATACGACTAGACAGGTGAGCAGTACAAAAATAGGATTTTAAGGGTGTATATATGTGTGTGTGTGTGTGTGTGTAAGGGGAGGGAGGTGAGGATTATCGGAGGTAATCTTCAAATGGAACCTCCATTCATGTCGCGCCTTTGTTCCCTCCCTTGTTGCCCGGCCCTGGCATATGTCTGGCATCGGGCGTGACACAACATATTCCTCACCATATAAACATTACTCATTTTCCCCATTCAATCTGAAATTATGGTATGGAACAGACGGTTCTAATCTTCTTACATACCCCTGGTATAATCAGATAGAGCAAGGGGAGGAAATTCATCTCTTTATATATCCGTTTTATTACCCCCCTTTTATTGATAATTTTCTTCCATTTGACGTAGATTCCGCAGGTTTTCGCCAACAGCCAATCAGATTAATGTAATGTTCGTTTTCGTCAGATGTAGGAAACATGTATTTTTTTTGCCTGATTGTTTATTTATATTTATTAAAGTAGATTGTGTGTGTGTGTGTGAGTGTGTGTGTGCGTGCGTGCGTGTTTATTTTGGTGATACATGGAGAGAAGCAAGATGGCCAGCGATGGCAGCATGTCCACTATTTATTTCAAAAGTATGTTTGTGCGTGCGTGCGTGTGTGTGTGGGAGATGTAGGTGGTCACAAAGTGGGTGTAAAAATGTAATCGCCAAATAAATCGCCAACACTCTCTGTAAAAGTTCCCCCATGATATATTCAGGTTTAGACCTTTACTGTATCGACACTGTAAAGTATTCGATATTATCTCTTTAAAGCTGTTGATACAGTCTTTTAGCCTAACAAAGTAAGTCTTCTATCACGTATTGGTGATAACGATGTGATATATCGATACTGTAAAGTATTCGATACTATCTTTTTAAAGCTTCGATACAGCCTTTAGCCTCAGGTCTTCTATCACGTGTTATGGTAACGAGATGTGATGTATCGATACTGCACTTTATTCGACGCCTTTACTGTGCTGATAATATGAATGTAATTCACGGTAAATACATTGGAAGGGCATCCTTAACGAATACATATCTGACATTATGAAGAACCTAAATGGAGTAGCCATATGGTGGTTTCTGAATTTCCGGACCATTATATCACATTTAGATATATTTTTTATTTATATATTTTAATCCAAACAATAACATTCGTTTAAATTTCCCCTACAGTTTGATGACGTCATTTTAACCTCTACGTCACTATTACCGAGAGGAAGGTCATTGAAAAAAAGGAAGCATTGGCGGGAATCGAACCTTTGTGCTTTATTTTTTTCACAGCTCGCGTGAGTCAAAAAGCCACCTGCCTCTGGCTGCCCCCCCCACCCTCTCTTTCCCTTCTACTTAGGATTATACAACCAGTACACATGCTTCCCCGCCTCCCCCCTCATACACACACACACCCTCGCACTCTACTTTGACTACATCATCTTTTACTCAATGCTGCCCCCGTTTCTAACACCAACAATGGCCCGAGGAGGGTGTGGAATGGAAAACACTGTGTCCCATGGCCCAACCGGATTTTTTTAAAAAAGAAAA